>JAEIIG010032514.1:0-11779 GCA_018904695.1 Drosophila parvula | reverse complement strand
GATCAAGTGGCTCTACGCCCAATCATTCCATGCCCACGAGAGGAAGCAGATGGTTGTAGAAGCCCTGCCCGAGTACTCGCTGATAGTGCGCGAAGAAATCGAGGAGGAGCCAAAGGAGCAGCAGGCTCCAGCAGGAGGTTCACCGAGGGTGGACCATCTCGAGGAGTTAGATGCTACGACTAAGGAGTTGCAACGCTTGCAGCTCAAGGAGGCCATTCCCGAATGCTGTTTGGTTCGTACAGGCGCATCATTTATTTCATTTTATATTTGCTTAATAATAATAAATACATGCTAACAGACCGACTCTGTGTTCCTGGTGGATAAACCCAAGACTGCCGTCTCCCTGGGCTTTAAGCTGCCATCTGTGCCGTTTGGGGATGTCTTCCAGGACGGGGCGTACCTTAAGATCCGAGTGTGCCACGTGGGTTTCAGTTAACACGTTCAGTTTACTGTATATTATCAATTATTTATATTTATATTTATGTTTCCTCCCTCTCAGGTGTACTCTCCATTTCAATTTTGGTTCCACTTAGTGAATCACGTGTACGACACCGCTGCTCTCAACGATATGCACATTAGTATGAAGTAAGCTTTGGCGGAATATGCCCTCTTCTCGGCATAATCCTCGTGCTCATCCTCCTTATCTCTGGTTGCTTCTTTCCCGCCAGAAACGTCTACATCGACCAGAACCTTGGCTACATGATGGCGCTGCCCGGGTGTTTGCTTAAAACTGGCTACGTCTGCGCCATTCCATTCGAGGGCACCTGGCGCCGGGCAAGGATCTTTGCAACTCCACCGCCGGGCGTGTACACGGTGTCCATATACTACCTAGACTACGGATACGGCGCTGATGTGTCAGCCGCTGACCTGCGCTACTTACCAAGCACTTTCAGGGTTTTGCCAGAGCTGGCCTTCCGCGGAACACTTTCCTACGTCTATCCCCTGGGCCCGCACTGGTCGGCGGTAAGCACGGATCAGTTCCAGCGCCTGGTCGTAAACGAAGAGCTATTTGCCCACGTCACCGAACTGGATTTGGAGCAGCGCATCGTCTTTATGCGCATCTCGCAGAACAAGGAGTTCAATCCCTCCATTAACAAGATGCTTATTGAGGCGAATCTGGCGGGGAAGAGCAGGCACTACGATCCGCGATCCATCGAGAACAATTTGGGACGACGCCAGCGCTACCTGAGGGAGCTACTGCCCAGGTAGGCTCTACTGCCCAGCTATATACTATTGCATTTATAATGGAAACCCTGCCTTCCAGCCACGAGATGCTGGAGACGCGCGCCTTTCCCGTGCTGGGCGAGGAGTTCGAGACAGAGTTCGATTGCGTTCTCTACAGCCCCTCCTTTGCGAAGTTCAAGGTGCCCCGGCTGACGGAACCCTACAACGACCTCTGGCAGGCGCTGGTCGCCTGGATGCAGGCCTACCGCAAGGAGACGGAGCAATGGGATTGCCTCTACAGCGAGACTACGGCCATCATGGTGGAGTCTCAGAGAGCGGCCCGCAAGGTCTGGCTGAAGCGAAACACGGAAGATGAGAGGAAGGTAGCAGCGCAGATAGAGGCCATGCATAAACGCATCAAAGCGCTTGAGGAGACGGTGCAGCGGCTCGAGGAGCGCCAGTAGCCATTTGGCCAGGCAGTGGCAGAGGAGGCCGCACAGGGCTCGAATATGGAGGAGGTGCACTAACTAATATCTGGGGAGCATTTCAACTGGACAAGGATGCCAACAAAGAGGACGTACATATTTTTAAGATCTTGCACCCCAGACAGAGGCATATTTCCACCATTTAATTTGATGATTTCCAAGTTTGGGGGTTACCCCGGAATGGATACAACAGAGGCTTGCATGGAGTACCTACCACTACCAGAGATGTCTTCTAATTTATTTGCATCATTTCCATCATTATTCGTATTTTTGTTATCTGTTTAATTGCCTTTTTGACCAGAATAAAATTGTTTTGTTTTCTCAACTATAAATTTTATTGACAAAGGAGATGAACAGCAAATTTCGTTTCTTAGGGTTGCAGCTGGCGGGGACTACTGGGGCGGCGGTTACAAATCGGATTGGGAGATCCTTTCAGCATCCTGAATTCGAATTCTGATTCTGATTGCAAGCGACGTTAATTCCTTCCAACCGCTCCACAGTTTGGGGGAGGGACTTTTACTCGGGCTGCTGCTGCTGCAGCTCCAGACGTGTGTGCTTCATCAGGCGCGGCTCATGCAGCTCAGCCGGGTCTCGGCCTCGTCCGAGGAAGCGCGGGCCCGCCGGGTAGCTGGGGGCCTTGCGGACGGGAAAGAACTTGAACCAGGGGAGCATCATCGAAACGCGACGCCAGTTGTTGAGGACGGGCAGTTCATCCGTCTCGGAGCCTGTTTGCTGGCCCCACATGGAGTTAGAGAGAGTGGCCCCGATGGCAGACATCTGCTCCTCGGTGGCCAAGGGGGCTGTGACCATCTCCTGGTCGGAGGACAAAGCTGCCGGTACTAGATGGTGCGCCTGGTGATGGGACCGACATGGATCGTTTTCGGTAGTGGAGCTGAGCGAGAAGCGGCCCAAAGTCTGTTGCTCCGCCTCCTTCTCGTCCACGTGTCTTGGCCGCCGATGGGTCTCCTCCTCCTCCTCCTCCTCCTGATCCTCCTGCCGCCCTTCGTCGGAGTAGTCGGCCTCCAGCCGGAGGCGCTCCTCCTGCTGTCTGAAGTGCTCCTCCGCCAGCGAGAGCCTGTTCTTATTCCCGAAGAGGCACTCCTGGCTCTGTCGCTTGAGCTGATCATGATCCTCCTCCTCCGATGTGGCCTGATCGCGACGAAAATAGCGCAGCTCCTCGCAATCCTGCTGGCCTTCCTCATCGGAGGAAACGGCCTCCAGCCTAAGGCGCTCCTCCTGTCGCCTGTAACGCTCTTCCGCCAGCTGCAGCTCGTCCTCTTCCTCTTCCCGGAAGTAGCGCTGCTGTTCCGCCGCCAGCTCCACCTCGTCCTCTATCAGATCCAGCTGGCTGGTCGTTAGGTGCTGATACAAATGGTTGTGTAGTCTGCAACGACGCAAGAAAGTATCCAAGAATGTATCATTCGTTAAGGTTTGACTAACGTTAAGTTAAGTTACTAATTAAGCAACTAAGTTTATATAAAATCAATCAAACTTCTACTGAATTTGATCTTTATAAAGAAGGGTAATGATTTTGAGGTCTGGTAGGAGTTGGATTGGATAAGTCGAAGCCTGCCCTATATATTTTATATTATATATTATATAATATTATATATTTATATACTTGTTGATGTCTGATTGTACTTTTGAATAAGAAGAAGGCCGTGGAGTTCTATGAGTTCAGTTTGTGTCATTGGAAGGCTCTAAGTTCTATCTGTTTGGATGTGTATTATTTTTTAAGGTCTTGTGTGATGTCCTTGGAGTATATGAAGAGGTGTTTTGGATGCTTCCCTGGCTATCGATATTCGATATCGATTCCGATATGGCTAGCTTACTTTGTGGGAACTGTTTGGTGACTAGGTTTCTTGTTGTTCTGGGGTAGTAGGATTGGTTTCAGGGGCTTGTGATGGATTTTAAGGAGGCTAGCGAGTCAAGCAAGTATATCGAGTTTGCTAGCAGCTAACTATACAAATATGTGAAGCAAAGGGATTATCTTTTCGTCATCTATATGCAAATAAATAAGTTGGTCTTATCGTTCGTTAATACTACTGGGATTTTCCGAGATGTGTGACTATGTTTAGGCAATCATTAGTAGAGGAGTATCGCTTAATTATTCAAGGAATAACCCTAACCTGTGCTCCGGCATCGCGTGTGGATGATGCTTGGCCATCAGACGCCGCTGCGCAGCCTTGAGCTGGCGCTGCAAATTCTGGCGTGACTGGTCGTTCCCATACGATATCCGCTTCGCCGCCCGTTCCCGCCGGTCCTGGGCATCCCGCTGGGCATCGACCACCGCCCGCATCTTGGCCGTGGCCCGGAGGTCGGCGCCCAGAAATCCGACCCCGCCGGCGTTGGTTATCTGGGCATTCCGGCGCGACAACTCCTTGCCCAGTTCACGGGAACGGATCAAAGTTTCGGCACGCTGGTGCTTTCGCCGCTGCTCCGGCGTGATGCCGATAAGTCGCAGATGGAGTTGATGGTGGTGGCTGTGGGGGTGGGGGCGTTGGGGCCGGCGCGGACTGAAGCTGACCGAAGTCGGTGAGTGGAAGCCTCTGCCTCCGGCACCGGCAGTTTTGACCGAATGCGCAACGCCGGCAGCGGAGGAGCCACCGACGCCGACGAAGCCGACGCCGCCGCCCTCCTTGATCTCCTCGATTTCGCGAAAGAGCCGCTTGAGCCTTACCTGGCGCATCTTCAGCTCGATGGTGCGATCGTTGAACTCCTGGATCCGTTCGTACTCCTCCCGGAGCCGCTGCAGCTGTCCGTTTTTCTTGCTGTTGTTGAACATGCGGCGGAAGTACGGCGTGGACTTGATCTGGTACGACATGGCGCTGCTCGCTGCTCGCTGCTCGCTCTCACTCTCTTTCCTCACGTCGATGTCCCTGCGGATCACGCAAACTAGTGCCTGGTTACTTTGTGTTTTTTGATTGCACTTGAACAATTTTGCAGCGTCCCAAAGGTTTTTTAACGGAAGTGATACGTGTGATTTGAAGGATTGCTAGAAATTGGCTGTGTGGCAGGTATAAACCTTTGACGTGCCCAACCCAAAGCCAACTGATGCTGGAAAAATATATTGATATAATTATATCATACGAATATTGAGGAAGGCAAGGCCTACTTACAATCCTATAATCCATTTTGTATTTTAGCATATTTAGCGGTTTGTATAATCTTAATTTTTCGGGCATACTTTGTTTTTAGCGCCCAAATGTGTGTGTAAATCTTTAGCTGTAAATCTCATCTGGCTGCCTATCGGTTATCGAAGCACAGCGGTTGTTATTATTTTGGCGAGCCAACAGGAATTTGAAGGCGACGCCACTCCAGACTAGAACGGTTCTTATCATCTGCCAGGCGGCGATCAGGATTAGGAAGTGTTTCTCCCTCAGCTTCTCCTGCAGACCTTCACCTTACAAAAGAAAGGGCCCAGGAAGCAATTCCTATTGGGTTACTGCCCATCGATAACCATACAAAGTCCGCCAAATTTGTTCACGTGAACCGGAAGCTATTGGCTATCGATAACCTTAGACAGTCCGCCAAATTTCCCACGCTAACCAAAGTTCGCCTATTTTGTATTGTTTAGATAAGTTTCGCAATAACTTTTGCTTTCTTTACAAGCCAGGACTCATGCAGATGGAGGCGTAGTCCTGGCCGACAAGCCGGTGCAACACCTGTGCGGGTGGAATTGGAAGTGGGAGGCCCAGCAGCGTGCGTATAGGGGAGGGTGTGGTGTCCCGAAAGCGTTTGTCGATTAGACGCTTGAATGGCTGCACTATGCCGTCTGGCCAGCTCTCCCTGCCCTCCCTGTCAGCGCAAAATTGGCTAACGGACAGCTCGGCGCGCACATGTGTTCGATTATGGCCGAATCGAGCGAAGCGACCGAGCAGAACCGGCGGCACATGACCTGGACACCCAGTGGTGGCAGCAGCAGCAGCAGGTATCTCCAGACGGGTTGTACCTGTACCTGAGCAGGAGTACTTCTATGCGTCGTAATAGTTAATGGAAATTCGTTAAATTGAACAGGTTCTCCACATCTCTGCAAGGTTTATCATCGCAGGAATATTTAAACATTCGGAAACCCATGGATTATCCCATAACAAAGGTAAGATATCCCGAGTAATTATTGTATCTTCTTAGTTTGTACAAGGAAGAGCGGTACCTAACTAACATCCCTGGCCAGCAGGAGGGGCGGGTGCCGCCTCTGTCACGCTTTTCTGTGCTTCACTGACTGCGCAGGGATGATGAGCGGGCAGCGGACAGCGGGCGCAGGCGCAGCACAGCTCAGCTGGAGTTGTGCTCAGCTCGGCTCCTGGCGGACCCTTGCATTCCGTGGCCAGTCGCAGCGCGAGACGGTAGCCAGGTCGGACCATAGCTAGAGCTTCCTCCTCGCCAGTTACCACACACAACTCCGGACGACAGCGCTATCTTTTTTTTTGCCGTGTGTGTCGTGAATGTGTGCTTGTTCTCAGTCCAAGTTGAGTAGTGACCAGGACATTGCCATGATTGTCAACATGCCCGTCAATGGCGCGGCAGGCAGTGCGAACAACAACAACAACAGCCAGGCCACCAACCAGAACGTCGGAGGAGCTGCCGGCGACTACGGCAATTTCCTCAAGCGCAAGTACGAGGAGGAGCAGGAGCTGGCCCTGGGCCACGACTACGAGCCCATCGAGGCGAATCCCTGGAAGAAGCGCCACTTGGACTACGATGCCGGCGATTTGCAGTTCCACTTGCAGCTGGAGCCGCCAGCCCACAATCCGCCCACTGCTGCTGGCGCCGCCGCCGTCGCCGCCGCTGCTCCCTCCTCCTCCTTCATCAACGATCTGTTCGCCTACGACAGCAGTCTCCTGGTGCCCGCTGCCACCGCCGCCTCTGCCGCCGCCTATTCACACTGTCCGCCGGCGAGTACTCCGCTGGAGGACAACGGCGGGTGGACGGGCGGCGAGCTGCTGGAGCTGGATCATCGGTACAACTCCGGCCTGCAAGCGGAGTTGGGCCAGCTGAATGCCACCTTGCCGCCGCCACCGCCGCCGCAACAACAGAACCCGAATCCGACCCAGAATCCAAGCCTTACTCCTAGCCAGAATCCTAACCAAAACCAGAACTTTCTGGTTCCTCAGAAGCAGCGGATATTGACGGCGGGCAGGCGCACCTCCTCGGGTTCGGGGTCGAGTTCGGGCACGGGAACTGGAGCCAATGAAGCCGCCGAGACAGACTTTGAGGACAAGAATCTATCCTGGCTCCTCAACTTCAAGTTCGACGAGTTTCCGCACTTGTCGCCGCACAATCAAGGGCACGGCCAGGCTGTGGGCCTGCCGGCAGAGGGCAGTGGCACTCCGACGGCAACCGCGGTCAGTACATCCCCCTGCAGTTCCGCCTCGCCCACATCCGCCTCAGCATCGGCCGCCTCAGGCACCACGAACTCAAGCCACTCGCTGGGAACCACGGTGATGGATCAGCAGAGGGTCAGATCGCCCAAGAGCTGCGCCAACACAGCGATGGCCACGATGCAGGCTGGCGCGGGCGATGCAGGAGGAGGTAGCGGTGGTCCTGGTGGCGCAGCAGCTACTGCTGCTGCTGCTGGAGGAGTGGGCTCCACCAAAACGGGACGCAAGTTCGAGGAGCTGGTAATGGAGGTCACCTCGGAGCTGGACGGCAACGATATGATCGTCGCAGAGCATGTGGTCGTCGAGGATACAACATCCAAGGCGTGAGTACAGATGCGAGTTCCTTAATCTACTGGAAAGAGCTACCAAGATTCAAGCTCGAAAGAGGGGATTTACTTTATTCGAAAATCAAATGAACAAGCGAAGGCTTTTCCGCTGAATTGAACCATTGAAAATTCCCAAAAATCTAGTTCCATCCAACCCTGTATTATTATTATTATTATTATTATACTTGACTTAAATCTGAAGATAGAGAATTTCCTTGTGATACCGCTCTTTGGTTCACTTCCAAATGAATTAAGGGACTTGTAGGCTTCATTCTTGATTTGAATCTAAACATTAAACTAGATAAAGTTGTGTAAGATTTAAACACAAATCGAATTAATGTTATTATCTTAGTGCAATTTGTATTTGATTGGTTTGATCTTAGTTCCCTTGATATCCGAATGAACCCTGTTCATTTGAGACTTGCCCATTGAAATTTCCCTTAGCTTCCGATCAATCATAAAATGAATTTGAGGATTTTTATGGAAGTGAATAGTTTTGAAAGGAATAGGGATATTTTGCAAGCCACAGAACTTATGTATCAGGCCCGAATATAATGTAATGTAACATTGAATCGGTGTGGAGTATGACTTATGATCAAAATCAGCAAAAATATTTATTGGCTTGACCTTTTCAGATACCTTTTACTCATAACAAACCGAAACTTGCTAATATTTTTATACTTTCATATATACATTTCATGATTTGTGCGTTCTCCATTTGCCTTGTGCCTCCCTCCTTCAATCGATGCCGCAACCCCCACCTGACGTCGACGAATGAATGAACGAATGAACCACCCGACCACTGATTCAACCCAATCCCCCGAATCCACCTGGCTGAAATCCGAAACCAACCACCACCGCAAAACAAGCAGGCCAAAGAAACCACCGTTCACCTACACGGAGCTCATCGAATACGCCCTCGAGGACAAGGGTGAGCTGACTGTGTCGGGCATATACCAATGGATATCGTAAGTACTCCAATCCAATCCCAACCCAACCCAACCCAACCCAACCAAGCCACCTCCTGAATCCCTGAATCCACCCCCGTTGATGGACGCCATTTTGGCAGGGTTATACTCGTATTGTATATGTAGTTCGGGGGTAGAGAGTGCGCCCCAGCCGGATGCAATTAAACAAATCTCAAGCATTTCTCTTGGGCATTCCCGTTGGCCATTTGGCAATGCTTCCTGCTTCCTGCTCCCTGCTCCTGGCGAGGTGTTGCTCATGTCGCTGTTGTTCTACTCCTCCCGGTTGTTAGCCAAACAACAAGCTGGGCAGAAGAAAGCAACAACAGTGGCAAAAGAGTGCCAAAAGTTTGCGGCTCGAACAATTTATGGGCTTAGAAAATTGCAGCCTTACAGTGAGCAACTGAAAAAGTTGTTCTTCAACAAGTTGTTAGGCATTTCCTTAGCTTTATTTATCAGATATGGTGTAAGCGATATATGTACAAAGACGAGTAGCTTGTATTTTTTGCAGTAATTTATTTCTTGAGGTTTGGTTTAGTGTTTAACGATTTATTTTGATGGATTTATAGAAATACCAGCTGCCCCGTATAACCTATAATCATAAATATGGGAAAAACCCGATTTTTCAGGCCTTTTATTTAGATGTAACCCCTTAACTAAAAGCCTATATATCAAAGCTCTTTTATGCGACATAGTACATTCATCCCTGATGATGATTTGGCAATCTGTCATCAATTTCGGCGTCTTAGAATCAAGCTTTAGGCTGTTCCTTTCTAGATCTTAGTTAGGGTTAGCTTTCGACATACATAATTACATATGTAGTTCCATTCGATCTCCATTGGTTTTATATAAATCGTTCATCATGGGCTCTATCAGGTCAGGATACGTCACAGGGTGCAGCATTCCGTGTGGCTTGGCTTGAGTAGCTGGAATACCACCAAGTTCTTGCTGATTAGTTGTTTGTAATGGCTTTTTAGACCTTTTAGATAGGCTTGACATTATCTTCTGTTTAAGAACAATCTTTGTCAATCAAAATTCATAATTTTGTTGCATTTTTCTGTAAAGAAATAAATAAAATACTATTAGTATTAGCTTTGCAAGTCTGTTAGAATTCATTTTTATGAAAATTATACGAAAAGCCTTTCGGCTTCTACTTCCATGTTCCATGTCCCGTGTCCCATGTCCCGTGCCCCTTCATATCCTTGCCTCTGTTTGTTGTCATTACCTAGTTTCAAGCCCCCTTTTTGGGTTCCCCAAAGTTGGAAAATATCAATTCGACAAGACTCATAAACGAAGAAAAGTTTTAACACATTTTTCAAGGTTCATTAATTTGGCATTTCCCTTGCCCTGCACCTGCACGTTCCTGGGGGCGCCTGGGAGGAGGGAATCAGTGTAAATATTTGAAGCCGCAGCCGAAAAATGTTGCGTGCATATATCCTATATAAATTTACATACAAAACCACCCCACAAATAATTTATGACATTTGCCCATCACCTGCGAACCGCCGCCCCTGCATTTAGTGTAATGAGCCGACAGTCCGAGGCAGTCCGTAGTTCTCCTGGGCTCCCCTCCGCCAGTCCTGCCGTCAGCCTGCCATAAGTTTCTGGTTCGGCGTTTTGGAGGAACTTTTCATTAACCATTCACAAATTTACTTTGTGGGAGCCTTGGGCGGCGGAGTTGCCTGCCAGGGACTTGTCCTCGTACAGTCAAGGCGAAACTGGCGCCTGCGCATGCCGGAATGGCAGTCGTGCTCCCGCTCCACCCACCAGCTAGCTAACTGTGTAGTTTGCCCATATTCCAATGGCAACTTAGGGACTTGGAACTCGCAGCTCGCCCACGCGACCCATAGAACCCCTCGTAATCGCTTCGCCTTCGGTCCCGTCCCGAGTCCTGGCAATTGCCCATGAAATTTCTACGACGCTCGCCGCTCACAATAATTATTAATTGCGGGGGTTGGGGGCGTCCCTTCCGGCTTTTCTACACCTTTTACATGCATCATTGCATCCACGGGATCAGGTGTTTGACGTGCCCAAATGTAAATGCTCATGCCCATGCCCATGCCCTGGCCCATTCCTAGGCCCTTTTCCAAAACGGGGAAGGAGAGGAGACTGGCGAGCAATTACCCGACCAGGGTTTAAGGGGTTAAGTGGGTTAAGCGGGGGTTGGTTCGCCTTTACCTCTGCCCGTGCCTCCGCCTCCTCTTCCGGTCAATTTCGAAATGCATATTGAGTGTTTATGGGATGCGGATCATGCTTGATCGCTCAGGGAGGACATGTGGCAGGATCAGAGGGTCACTCAATCCATTTGGAACGACCGCAACTAGGATAGCTACCACAGAGCGCGGAGTACCCAGGAAATATTCAAATGAAGTGGAAAAGAACGTTACTTTACTCTCAAATAAAAAAAAACATGAATATATATAGCTCGTTATGTTGCCAAAGAAGTCTAATTTAATTGTTTTCCAAACGTTATAATCTGATTTTAAAACCCAGAAACAAGTTACCCCTCAGCCAAGTAAATGTACTAAAAGTTTAGTAAAATAAAATAGTTAAAAATAATAATAATAACAAATAGGAAGTAAGTAGAACGGGTATGTTTGTAAAAGGAAAAAAGAGGCAACACCTCTCCAAACCTATAAAGTAGAAAACTTAGATGTTGTACGATGGAGTTCTGTTTCCCTAAAAATGTGTCGAGTTTCCATAGAATTTCGCTCTTTTCTTAAATGCGAGAGCAATGCTCGCTCTCTTGAGACCGCTTGCTTTTCGGAAAAGATCGCTCTCGTTCTCATTTTCGCACTTGCTCTCTCTTCCACAGAATATAAGTTCCACTCAGTAGCGAACGAGAGAGTTTATTTTTAGTGCACTCTAAGAGAGCTTACCCTCCGACTCTTTCAAATTGAGAGAAAAGCAAACAAAACAAGTTCTTCTCCGAGAGAGACCGCTCCTTAAAGATCCTTTCCGTTTATTCTTGGGCAAGGAACCGAAGGAGTGCATATGCATATGGGTTAAGACTTAAGAGTAGTTCATACTCTTGACTTGACTTGTCTGCTTACGAAGGTTAATATCGATTTGGCTCTTAGGCACTGAGTTAAGAAGAAGCCAACTTCTGCTTAACCTCTCCCTCTCCTGCTTTACGGCGATGAACCAAGATCGAGTCCGATGGTCTTGGGATAATTTTGGCTTTGCCTTGCCTTCGAGGAGGCGTGGCCGTTTGGAAGTTACGCCCATTAGGAAGCGCAGGAAAAAAAAAGAAGGAAAGGAAAAAAAAATTGGCATTTGCCATTAAAAAGTTTTTCATTTTGCCCAACCGAAATGAGGCAACTTTCGACTCGGTGCTCCTCGCTGGCCATAAATCCAAGCAATTTCTTTTATTGGCCGGAGACCAGGACGAGGACGCGCCGAGAGGAGGATGTGGACGAGCCAACGAGCCGCAACAATTTATGAACTGACTATGGCGC
>JAEIIG010032511.1:0-30407 GCA_018904695.1 Drosophila parvula | reverse complement strand
GTAATTTCGATTTTCCATTTGGCATTTAGGGTTTTCCCTTTACATCAAGAAAAATTAAGGATTTCACATTGTTTGGCCTTAAATAAATAGTTAATCTTTTGCTTAGAATGCTTACAAAAGATTAGTAAAACAGAAAATTGTAAAAATAGAGAAGAACGAATGAAAATATATAACAAAGCAGAAATCTTAAATAATAACCTTCTTTAAGATAACATTTCCTTTTTATTTTAAGTGTACCTAATAGCTAAAAGTCCACCAGCACATATTTCACCATCATCATATTTTCTAATTTAATTTGGGCGTGAACTTCAGCTGAAATATAATGTTCAAGAGGATTTTCTAGGCTTTGCCACGAAATACATTATTAATTTTTATTTAAAACAACCAAACAATTTAAGGAAAACTCTATAAAACATGGAAATAAGTGCTTAAACAAGAAATCGGTGTGTGTGTTCGGTACCTTAAAAACCTGCTAATAAGTGATAATTTAATGCAAACATCAATAATATTTATAATAAATTAAAGAAATAAAAACCAGACCAAACTGAACCAAGGACGAAGGACATCCACCAAAACCAACCATAAAAAAAAGAAGAAAATCACCTTATTTATTTTTCTTTCCCGCCCCAAAAAAGGCATGACTATAAAATATATTCAAAATATTGAATGAAAATACCCACTTAACTCTGAGGAATCACAACAGCTATCCATCCGTACATTGCCTATCGTAAGGTGTAATTTTTCTCCGTGTCACCCAATCCTGTCCTGTCAATCGCCCCATCGAGAGGATCCTCTTCACATTGCATACTTTTATGGCCATGTCCTTGGCGTGGTGAGAGACGGCGAAGGAGTAGAGGAGGCTGTTGTGTGTGTCTGTGTGTTTGGGAGGCAAAAGAGATACAAAATGCGAGCAAAAGTGAGGCCAATAAAAGGGCGATAAAATTGACGCCGATACAGGAGAGAGAAGCGGGAGCGGAGCAGGAGTGAAGGAAAGGAGGAAGCGATAAGCGTATCCTGTCGGCAGAGTGCATAAAAAGGCGATATATATTCCCGTATTCCGTGTCCTGTGTCCTCGTATCCTCGTTGTTGCCGCTGCAGCCTCCGATAGCCAACGATTCAAATGCCTTGCGGTGATTAATGGGCCATTGGCCATTGCCGACGGGATGCGCATAATTCACCAGCCACCCGGCCACAGGACCAGATACGGCCAATGCCAATGGCTGGCCATGGGATTGGCCCTGTTCCTGGCTCTGGCCTGGACAACGGCAGCGGCTGCCGCCATGGAGTCCTCAGCAGAGCTGCAGGCGCTGGGCTACAACGAGGCAATTAAGGTGCCAGGTGCCTCAATTAGCACCGAACGACCGAAACCCGTAGAATCGACAACAGCCGCAACAGCTGCGGGAGCAGCGGCAGCAGGAGGAGGAGGAGGAGTCACAACAGGACAACATCCTCACGAGAGGCCGTTGGCCCAGCGCTCCGAATGGAAACACAAACGGACGAAAGTCAAGCGCCGTCAGCAGCGCCTCAACTCGCAGCACAGCAATCTCCCCGGGAGCAGTGCCAATGCCTCCTCTCATTACCATCACCACTACAACAGCAACAACCCCTTGCCGGCGAACCTGCCGCCCAGGCACCGCTACCTGAAGGTCAACCAGGTGTTCGAGAGCGAACGCCGCATGTCGCCCGATGAGGTGGAGCGCAATCACGGCAAGATTGTCCTGCTCGGCCTCTTCGAGCTATCCACGTCGCGCGGACCACGCCCGGATGGCCTCAGCGAGCTGGGAGCGGCCACCATGGCCGTGGACCACATCAACCGCAAGCGTTTGCTCCCGGGTTACACCTTGGAGCTGGTCACCAACGATACGCAGGTGAGTGACGATGTTGGGTGTTGGGACGGGAGGCTAGACTCAATTCAGCGCCGTTTCTTCCATTACGAAATTGAATTTTCATTTAGTGGCGCGTGCAACATTAAAACTTAATAAGAAAAATCTGCAGCGGCACAAAAGGAGCGAGAGCAGCTGCGTCTGTGGCGGCCCTAAAAAAAAAGCGGGAATAAGAGGGGCAAATATGTCATCAACGTTCCCGTCTTCGGCGCTTTTATTGCGTTGAGTCGTTGCCGTTTTTGATGGGGCACGCAAATGTACCAAAGCACCAAGGGCACCGAGAGAAAAATCGCCCAAGTCCTACTTTTCACAAGATTAAATAGTTAAGGGAAAGAAAAGAGCTTATAAACTAAGACTCCGAGATTCTAAACACATTTAAAGGCCTTCTGTTCTATTTGTAAACTAATAAAATGGTTGACCATGAATGCGCTCTTATTAACCGTTCTTTTGATATTATTTGTAATAATATAAAGAAAGAAAAAGTCGGAAAAATGCATAGCATAGCTCATTTTAAAACTCAATTTAAAACACTCTTCCAAGTACTTTATTTACATTGTTATTTACCAACTTTAAAAGAATGGATGGGCATTCTTAAGCTCCTAGTTTCTGAAACTTCTATATATGTTTTTGGTATTTTTCAAGGAGGCCTAATTCAGTTCCCTTTTAAGAGTCTAGTTACCTTCTTCATCTGCTTGATGTTATACCATGGATGGGCAATTAGTGGCTCTTTAGCTCCGAGAGTTATTTCCGTTTCAATGACGACGAACTAATAATTAGAATCTACAAAAACAAGCCCTTCAAAAGTACAAAAACACAATCTACACATCTTCGATGGCAGCACCTCCTGCTAATTCTTTTAAGGCGTGTGAAGCAGTGTTCCAAACAATAATCTAAAACTTATTCTTTACATAAATAATTCCTTACATACTAGACCGATATCTCTCTCAGTGTATGCGCATATGCACATCTACCATAACAGACAGACAGTCATATCTGGAGCTGGGATCTCCGCTCCTTCTGTGTCTCTATCAAAGTCGACATTTTAAAAATGTTTATTGCGCCATCTCGCCGCCTTTTTTATGGCGTCGAAACGAGTCGGTGAACAACGGCCTTTGCCCCCTGGTTTTGCTCTCATCCTCCAACTCCTCAAACTCCTCCTCCTCTTGCTCTACTGGCCTCCATTTCTCATCCTTTGCTCGAACATTTCTTCCACGCTTTTCCTGTGGCCATCATCAGTGCGATCCTGGAGTGGGCGTGGATCGCTTTTTTCACGCCATTTACACACAGCCGTCGACGCGGATGGTGATGCTGCTGGGATCGGCCTGCTCGGAGGTCACCGAGAGCCTGGCCAAGGTGGTGCCATACTGGAACATTGTACAGGTGAGTGTAGCGACTGATTAAAATGCAAATATCATCCACCTCCACATCCTAATCGGGGCAATTTCTCAAAAATCTAATCAACTCACGTGCCACACGCTCGATTAGCATAAATGCGGGGGAATCTCTGGTATGATGCGGATCCTGGATTGGATACCGCTGGCACCCCATAAACCTTTGAGCCATAAACATTGCCACAGCCGCAGCAAATTATGAGGTCCACAAATTCACTTAGAAGAGCCTCCTACCCAATCCCCAATCCCCAATCCTCCCCGAGCTGTACGAGTTCCAGGACATTTGCATTTAACCTTTGAAGTTTCATTTGGGAAAAGCGTGTGTGTTAAATGATTGGAGGGAAGGGAACTTGGCAGTTGAATTCCTAGGCGCATGTCTTGCATTTTAAGCGACCCCAAAATACCGAAGATTTATATTTAGTTAGATACTCTAACGACTCTCCGATTAAAGGTCTCCTTTGGCTCAACTTCCCCGGCGCTGAGCGACAGGCGGGAGTTCCCCTACTTCTACCGGACCGTGGCCCCGGATTCCTCGCACAACCCGGCGAGGATTGCCTTCATCCGAAAGTTTGGCTGGGGCACGGTGACCACCTTCTCGCAGAACGAGGAGGTGCATTCCCTGGCGGTGAACAATCTGGTCACCGAGCTGGAGGCGGCTAACATTTCCTGCGCCGCCACCATCACCTTTGCGGCCACGGACTTTAAGGAGCAGCTGCTCCTGCTCAGGGTAAGCCACATAACATAAAACTGGAAACATAAAGCATGAACTGAAATCGGAAAAATTAAAACGATTAACGCAAACTGCCGGATGGTTTTATGGCATAACATTCTTAATTTCGCCACAGTTTTATATTTCTTTTGTTGGTTTTTGAGTGCTTTTATTGCAACCCAGAAGAGAAAGAAGAAAAGTTGAAACACTTTGAGCTTAAATTAAATAATTTACTTCTTTCGTGAATTTAATGCATTATAAATTAAGTTAAAGGCATTCGATTTCACGCTTGATACTTGCTTAAATATAATGTTTCAATCATTTTATACTTTATTTTATATTCGAGTCTTACTTTTCTTTCCCATTTAGTTCACAATGTTTTTCTTTCTTAAACACAAGACGTGGAAAAATGTTCCATCATTAAGTAAGAGTAAATCGACAGCCCAGAGCTGGTAGTTGCCAATTTTTTCAAGTGTGTGCGGGGGAGGGGAGTCTTCGAGTGTCTTCCTAATCGAACGATGACAAATGACAAATGGGCATATTTGGCCTCTCACTTCCTTCATTCGTATCGCCACAGGAGACGGACACGCGCATCATCATCGGCAGCTTCTCGCAGGAGCTCGCACCACAGATCCTGTGCGAGGCCTACAGGCTACGCATGTTCGGGGCGGACTACGCCTGGATCCTGCACGAGAGCATGGGCGCTCCTTGGTGGCCGGACCAGCGGACCGCCTGCTCCAACCACGAGCTGCAGCTGGCCGCGGAGAACCTCATCGTGGTGTCCACGCACAACAGCATCGTTGGCAACAACGTCAGTTACAGCGGACTGGTGAGTGTGAAATGAATGGATGGGTTGCACGCAGAGAAAATGAGGTTCCTTTAATTCTTAAAGTCTTAAATATATGTATTAATTTATTATTAAAAACAACACTAAACTGTAGGCCAAGAAACACAGCCGGTGCTTGTGAAAGACGAAAGGAAAAGTCTGATATAATATATTGTCATTGCTAATCAGTATCTTGTGAATCCACCTTCATGCTTTTTCATAAGGAAGAGAAGTTTTAATAAATTAAAATCCTGTTATTATAATTACAGCGTAAACTCATCTTTGTCTTCATTTTAATAGCCTCAAAATTCGCTGTAACATAATTGAATCCTCCAAGGATTGCCCCTCGGTTTTTATCAAGTTTTCTTTCTGTGTTTCTTGTAAACAGACTTGTCTTGTCCTTGTCCTTCTCCTTGTTGTTGCTCTGCCCCCAGCCCCTCCTTTCTGTGTGCGTCCAGAGTGAAATGATTTATTTGATTAGACAATCCCGGGGCTGCGATTGCGTTTTGCGATGGCTCCAGAGATGGCTATGGCGGTGGCGATGGTGATTGCCAAGTGGCAGGCCGCCGCCTAAGTCCTGCCTGTCATCGCATTCCCATTCGCCGTCGCAGACGCGCTCTTTTACGGCTCTTTTAGTGTCTGGTCATGAAATTGTGGGAATCAAATCCTGGCTGGGATGGGGATGGGATGGGGATGGGGATGGGGATGGGGGAATGGGAACGGGATAGGCAATCTCATTACTGTGGCGGGGCGGCATTCCTGCGGCATTCGTGGTCTGTTTAATCGCATTTCCACTTGGCAGAACAATCACATGTTCAACTCGCAGCTGCGCAAACAATTCACCCAGTTCCATGGCCAGGATGTGGTCTCTGGATTGGGCTCCTCCAGGATCAGTGCACCGCAATCGGATTCACATCGTCAACGGCGTCGCCGTCGAAGAGGTGCTGGCAGCAGCGGCGGGGCAGGGGCAGGTCACCTCTTCCCAGAGGCCATCTCGCAGTATGCTCCGCAGACCTACGATGCCGTTTGGGCTATTGCCTTGGCCCTGCGAGCCGCCGAGGAGCACTGGCGGCGCAACGAGGAGAAGTCGAAGCTGGATGGCTTCGATTACACGCGCAGCGACATGGCCTGGGAGTTCCTGCAGCAGCTGGGCAAGCTCCACTTCCTGGGAGTTTCGGTGAGTAAACAAAGGAAGCAGCTGAAGTCCACAGTTGTTATTTCTTCTGTTTTAAATAATGCAATTTATGCTGTTGCACTCTTTCGGTGCCTCTTCAAAATGCAATTAAATATTAATGTGAAAGCGTATAGCTAGAAATTATTCTTGTGCTTATTAAACTTGAGATGACTGTTTTTCCCATTTCAATTTCACATAATTTCCCTTTTTATTTTCTCCTTTTCAGGGTCCCGTTTCCTTCAGCGGCCCGGATCGCGTGGGCACCACTGCCTTCTACCAAATCCAGCGCGGCATGCTGGAGCCCGTGGCCCTCTACTATCCGGCCACGGACGCCCTGGACTTCCGGTGTCCCCGCTGTCGGCCGGTGAAGTGGCACAGCGGCCAGGTGCCCATTGCCAAGCGGGTGTTCAAGCTGCGGGTGGCCACCATTGCGCCGCTGGCCTTCTACACCATAGCCACGCTCTCCAGCGTGGGAATAGCACTGGCCATTGCCTTTCTCGCCTTCAATTTGCATTTTCGGAAGCTCAAGTAAGGCGGGGGAAATGAGGGAAAATCAATAAAATTGGTTGTGTTTCCATGATTTCCATTAATTTTGTTTTAAAGAGTATCTTAAACTATAGAAATTATTAATTAAAATATGTTTTGCCTGAAACAAATATAAACAAGCCACCGTCTTTATTTCACATATATTTTTCAGTTGAAATATACTTTTATGTAACATTATTAATGAATGAGGACCGTTCTTTATTGTTTTCTTAATTTAAACGGTTGCTTAAACACAAAAATCAATTATACATGCATTATATGCATCATATTGTAAAATATATTATTAATTTACCGAATTAAATAAATAAAAACTACAGCTACTTCTTTTCCTTCTTCATTTTTCATTCTTTATTAAAGATATATTCATTTAAAATAAACTTTTATTCGAAGTAATTAAGACTAAAGACTGTTTGTAAATTAATTTAGTTTCTTGTTTATATTTTCGTTTATATTTTAATGAAAATAAATACAGTCTTTTAAGGACTTGAATTCCCTTTGCAACCCTTAGAAAGACCAGAAAGTTAATCACTTACTACCACTTTCTGATTTTTAATTGAACAAATTGATTGACTTCCGAGTGGTTTTCTCCCTAAGCTAATATATATATATAGTATAAGGATTACTTTGCACTTTTTCTGTGGAAAAAAAGGAAGAAAATAGCAGCCAGGAGAGAGAAGTCCCTTCTCGTTCTCATGACCTTCTCCCGTCTCTCACTCCACAGAGCAATTAAACTTTCCAGCCCCAAGCTGAGCAACATCACCGCAGTGGGCTGCATCTTCGTGTACGCCACCGTCATCCTTTTGGGCCTGGACCACTCGACGCTGCCCTCGGCGGAGGACTCCTTCGCCACGGTCTGCACGGTGAGTTATCCAGCGGAGCTCCTTAGCCTCCGCCTCCGCCACATCCTCATCCTGCTCCTGGTCCGCCTCCTTTGTTTGACTTTGACGGGTTTCTGGTGTGTAAGCAAGCGTGTGTGGGGAGTCCTCATCAAATATGACTTTCAGTTTCTGGCTGGCAACTTTCGAGTCGCGTTCGTTCTCATGTTTTTGCTTTATTTATGCACCGCAAGAAAAATATTATTGTTTTCGGCTCGAGAG
The DNA here is from genome assembly GCA_018904695.1 of Drosophila parvula. NCBI lineage: Eukaryota > Metazoa > Arthropoda > Insecta > Diptera > Drosophilidae > Drosophila > Drosophila parvula. The sequence continues at coordinate 22,781 of JAEIIG010032511.1, read as the reverse complement.
GCTTAGGGAAGAGGTGCTGAAATTGTCTTAACTGTTGGGATTTCCTAGAGAGCTTAAAGACTTACTTGAAACTCGATAGGTATGATGCTAAACTATGTTTTTTTTTATTTAAAGAACTGTGCCTTGAATTTGAAGTCTTATATATTTAATTGCATTGTTTTACGGACTGTTTCAAGCGATTTCTAAGGCACTCATGCCCAAACAAATTTGCTTTTGTGTAATAAAATGAGTTCTAACTTAATATTGGAAACTAATTCAATGGAATTAATTGAGGAAATATTTTATTTAAAGAAAAATACTTGTATTTTGTTACAAATGTATTATTTTTTAAATAAACCCCCGATGTATGTACATCATATTCTGTGCCACGTGTGTGCTCCTTCTTCCAAACTCTACTGTCCCTGTTCTCTGTTTTATAAATAGCCAATGCTTCTTGGCCGCAAATCCTAAACCCCCTGCTGCTGCTCTTAAAGCTAGAAGCCACGTTGAGAGTTTGACGAGCTTTCCATCCAGATCTGCTGATGTCCCTGCTCCAGTGCATCCCTCCTCGTGCCACACGACAACGGACTTAAACGCCACTCTTGGGAAATTTGCTGGTCGCTGTTGCTTCTGTTACCGTTTCTGTTCCAGTTCCTGTTCCGCTTTTCCAGTTTGTTTTTTGTTATTGTTGGGAAGGCCCGGCCCTCGTGTTGAACCCACACTCGCCGCAGGCAAAGGAAGGGAACGTTTGGAGAAGGGGGGCGCCGGAAAATGCAAACACATGACACGGAAATTTACAACTTTTGTGATATTCCTTTATTTGCATAAATTTGAAACGCACAGCACACAGAGTGTGGCAGCTATATGCTGTGCCTCCTTTCCTCCAGGATTGTGGTCCATTGATGACTTGTTTCCCTTGTTTGCCAGCCTTGTTTTCCTTGGGTCTGCCTGACATGACACTTACCGTGTTACAAGGCTCTCCCTGCCCCAGCCCTTGCTCCTGCTCCTGCTCCTGCTCTAACCGTCGACTTATTCGCTTATCCCCTGCAGGCACGCGTCTATCTACTGTCCGCCGGATTCTCGCTGGCCTTCGGTTCGATGTTTGCCAAGACATACCGCGTCCACAGGATCTTCACACGAACTGGTAGCGTTTTTAAGGACAAGATGCTGCAGGATATTCAACTGATACTGCTCGTCGGAGGATTGCTCCTGGTGGATGCCCTGCTGGTGACCCTGTGGGTGGTCACCGATCCCATGGAACGGCACCTGCACAATCTGACACTGGAAATCAGTTCTATAGATCGCAGTGTCGTCTATCAGCCACAGGTAATTGAGTTTTTCATTAAAAATCCAAAGTTCAAAGATCCAAAATAATTGCATTGCTTGCGAAATAATTAAGAACAAAATTATTGCACATTTTCGACACCTTTTGATGTGAATTAAAATCTCAAAGACATCTTTTTGCTGGCTTCGATTCCATTCGAATTTAATTAAAACTCATTGTCGCTGCCATTATTTATCCGCTTTAATGGAGAGTTGATTGAAAATGCAGTGTATACTTTTAGTCTGTAAACAATACAAAAAATCTTGTTATCAGAATCAGATTTACGTCCATTTTTATTTTATTTGCCTCTCTTGTTCGAATTATTTGTTATATTTTTTGCTTAATTAATTATTCAATTAAATCTGATTTCGATGCGAATGGGAATTCAGAGCGTTTGTGTTATTATAAAAAGTCAAACAAATAAATAAAAATAAATATTAGAAAATGCGCTCAATCGTCCGGAAAGCAAACTCATAATAAAACTACTAAAAATTAAGTACTATTCATTATTTATTCATATACAAAACGGTTGTTGATTTTAATTTCACATTCAATGCTGGACATTAAATAAAAACTATGGCAACGTGGGGAATTATTAGTATTATTATTTAATCTCTGAGGAAGCAATTTTGGTTGGAAATATTTCGAAAACCTTTTAACATCTCCCTCAGGTCGAAGTCTGTCGCTCGCAGCACACTCAGACCTGGCTAAGTGTCCTCTACGCCTACAAGGGTCTCCTGCTCGTGGTGGGCGTGTACATGGCCTGGGAGACGCGCCACGTCAAGATCCCCGCCCTCAACGACTCGCAGTATATTGGCATCTCCGTGTACAGTGTGGTCATCACCAGTGCCATTGTCGTCGTCCTGGCCAACCTGATCTCGGAGCGTGTCACGCTGGCGTTCATCACCATTACGGCCCTGATCCTGACCAGCACCACCGCCACGCTCTGCCTGCTCTTTATACCAAAGCTCCACGATATTTGGGCAAGAAGTGAGTTTAACTTTTTGATTTTAGAAAGTTTTTTTCTATGATTAACTGCATTTCCTTTTAAGTTATTAATTTCCTTAGCGTTTTGGTCGATTAATCCTCTTAAAATCCCAACTAATTCCCCGAGATCCCCTCCTTTCTCCCACCTAGATGACATTATCGATCCGGTGATCCATAGCATGGGCCTGAAGATGGAGTGCAACACACGGCGTTTCGTGGTCGACGATCGGCGGGAGTTGCAGTACCGCGTGGAGGTCCAGAACCGGGTCTACAAGAAGGAGATTCAGGCCTTGGACGCGGAGATCCGTAAGCTGGAGCGTCTGCTGGAGTCTGGACTGGCCGTGGGCACTACCACCTCCACTACGACCTCGTCCTCAACCTCTCTGCTGACCGGAGGACACCTCAAGCCTGAGCTGACGGTCACCACGCAGATTCCCTTGCCAAGTAAATCGCGGACGCCCAGCATCTCGGGAATCCTGCCCAACCTGTTGCTCTCCGTGCTGCCCCCGGTGATTCCCCGGGCCAGTTGGCCCTCGGCGGAGTACATGCAGATCCCGATGCGGCGCTCGGTTACCTTTGCCTCGCAGCCCCAGCTGGAGGAGGCCTGCCTGCCCACCCAGGACCTCATCAACCTTCGGCTGGCGCACCAGCAGGCCACCGAGGCCTCCAAGACGGGCCTGATCAACCGACTGAGGGGCATCTTCTCGCGCACCACCTCCAGCAACAAGGGGTCCACGGCCAGTCTGGCCGACCAGCAGAAGGGCCTGAAGGCGGCCTTTAAATCGCACATGGGTCTGTTCACCCGCCTGATTCCCTCCTCGCAGACCGCCTCCTGCAATGCCATCTACAATACCCCGATCCAGGGCACCGGCACAGAGGTGACTACCGCGGACTCCTTGCACTCGAATGGCCATCACCTGAAGCCCATTCACCGGGGATCTCTGACCAAGAGCGGCACCCATCTGGATCACCTAACCAAGGACCCCAACTTCCTGCCCATTCCCACCATTTCGGGGGGAGAGCAGGCTTCAGCGGCGACTTCGGCGGACCATCAGACAGGAAAGTATGTGAAGCTGCTGGAGACCAAGGTAAACTTCCAGCTGCCCAGCAACAGGCGACCCTCCGTGGTGCAGCCTGTGCCCAGCTTGAGGGAGCGGGTTAGGGGCTCGCCCCGCTTCCCTCACCGCATCCTGCCGCCCACCTGCAGCCTGAGTGCACTGGCCGAGTCCGAGGATCGTCCGAACGAGAGCAGTCCCTCCATCGTGGGCAGCTGCAAGTCCATACCAAGGATCTCGCTGCAGCATGCCACCAGTGGCGGCACCTGGAAGTCCATGGAGACGGCGGCCAAGTCGAGGTTATCGCTGGGCGACTCGCAGGAGGAGGAGCAACAGCAGCAGCAGCAGCAGCAGCAGCTGACGACCGTGAAGGTGGAGGCGTTGCCACTTAACGGTCTGGATTAGGCTGAGAGAGCCCTGCCTCGGTCCATGTCCAAGTCCAAAACTCAAGTCCTAAGCCAAGTCCAAGTCCTCGTCAATTAGAAGCGAAACACCAAAGCAATTATCTCCCGCCAGCCCCAGAGGAATCCCCGCCAGAAGAGCGCGTGGGCAACTGACCAATCATCAGCTTAAAGCAATCAAACGCATTAGGGTAAATCGCTAGATAAGTCACGATAGGAATACCCCTACTCGTCCTCCCAACTGTACCCTAGCTAGTCAAGTCATCTTTCCCCCAGGAACTTAGCAGAAATACACACGGAGAAAACCCTAAGAAGAGTACGTTGTACCGAAGAGTAGCAATTAAATTTACAAAGTAAAGTAAGTAATTTAGAGCAAAGTCATCTAGATATTCGTGTGTTGAGTCTTTGGTATTTAAGTAAGGGAATAGTTTTTTAAAAGCTATCGTCAGTCAGTCAGTATTCCGCTTGAAACGAAATCTTAGGAACCAGTAATAGCTCTCGATGCCAAATAAAGTATCTTAGAAGTTGTTTCTACAAACATCTACATATATAGTTTCTTCTTTACAGATTTGATTTAATTTTGTGTTGGTTAAATCTTTGTTAGCCAAAACCAATTTTAAAGGGACCTGCTTGGGCTTAGGTTTTTCTCCTTAGTTTGATTTTCTGTCTTAAAATTATGGTTTTATTAGCATATAATCGAGGTCGTTTGAACATAGTTTTAGGACCAAAACTCTCATCTATCTCTCTGTCTGTGTAGAACCTCCTCTCCGCAATGTGATTGAGCCCTCTCTCTTGTAGGCTAAGTAGATGTTCCCGTTGCTCCCGCCAAGTTGTGATTAACCCACTAGTGTCCCTCGTCCTTGCTAGGCTAAGTAGCTGCATTAGTTGATTTTCCTTTCTCGTTGTTGTGAAGCCGCAGGACGGACTGTATCCTGCGGTGTATCTCTAACTACAGTGTATCCCAGTGAGCAATACTAAGTAACGTACTTAAAGTTTAGACTTCAGAAGCAGAGGCGAGATCAGAACCCGAATCGATAGAAGGGTTGGGAAGTAGCTGGGCAGTATATTATGATTAATTACCAGGAATCGTGTGTAGTTGGAGTCCAGAGATGTTAGGAGAGCCAACAGCCAACACTTGAGAGCTGCTCAAGACTAAGCCATAAGTTTTAGCATTGTAATCCAATTCCACTCCACACTCTCTCACCTACCACCTTGGCTGCTTCTTTCTTCCCCTGACCGGATAACTTGAATAAACAGAAAAGTCTAAGCAGAAATGCCAAGCCAAGAATAATGATTAATTAATTAAAGTTGTTTTATTGAGTGTGCCGCCTTTGGGGGGAGACACCCGGCCTCGCCAGATCCATCTGCAGATACAGATACAAATGTCTGGGGCGTATCAAGAGAAATGACTTTGTATAAAGCCGTGAAATGAGTTGGCCAAGCGGATCCGTATCCGAATCCGCCGGATTTCTGCACACAAAGGAGGTCCCGGGCCGGGGCCCAGGCTCCATCCGAAACTAAATAGAGTTCGGTGATTAAGTTGACGCTGCAATTTGTTACCATAAATAAATAAATAAATCGGATGACCGAAAAACGACGGGCGGTCGACGTCGACCTAACCTGAACCAGGAGCTCCTTCGTCCTTCGACCTGCACTTTCGCCCCTTTTGTGTAAATCCTTGTGAGTTTTGGGTGGCGTGTGAATTTATCTTTATGCTCGTAAAACAAAAAGCACATGAAACGGAATCGGCCAAATAAACAGCGACGACAACGATGTATCTGGGGAGGCAACTGTGCACAGAGAAAAAAGATAATTACCACCATTGGGGGATTGCATTTTTCTGTTACAGTTCACATATCTTTTTAAATTAATCTTTTGCTATTCTTTTCATTTTATGTGTTTCTTTAAAGATGCTTAAATATAATAATAAAGTTTTTATTGAAAATAAATATATTCCTATGTCTGTAGGATATACATATATATTTTATTTGCGGTGTATAAAAATGAACTGGCTGAGGGGAATAGATGTGATGGCGACACTCGTTGCCAGAACGAATGAATACGCCAACATTTTTCATGGCTCCATTCAGTGGCTTCCACTTCCCCCAGTAACCATTTCCCATTTCCCGTACTTCAGCTCCCAGCAGCTCCCTCTTCAGCTGGAGACTGACGCATCAGGATTTATCCCGGCGCACTTTGTTGCCACTTTTGGCTGGCGGTCGGAGGTCTGGGGCCTGGCCGCGGGTCGTGCTCCGCTTCCGCTCAATAAAACGGAGCTCTGGCTGCCTGTCTTTACATTCGCTTTATTACAGTTGGAGTACCTTGCCCGAGGGCTGTCACAGCGGCGAAATGTTTATTTATTGCACATATTTGCCACAGCTGCTGGCCTGCTGGCCTCCTGGCCCTGTCCCTGTTCCTGTCCCTCTCCCTGTCCCTGTCCCTGGCATCCCTGCATCCCAATTCTGCGCCATCAGAGACATCAGAGCCATCAGAATCTCCAGACCCCATCTGCCAGCCGAGCGACGACGACGACAACATTTTGTGGCGTCGCAAAAGTTGCGCAAATATTAATTTTAATCAAGCTAATTAATATGGTCAAGTCGGAAACAGAGACGCAGACGGAGACGGAGGCCATCCAAACGAAATGAATAAAAATGGGTACGTGGTCAGTGGCGATATCAGGATATATTTCTAAGGGGGCCTCTGCCTCTGAGTGGCTACGTGTGTCACGTGTGAATTGTTGCATCAGCGGGAAACAAGAAATGAAATTAAAAAGAAAGTATTAAATTAAGTTTCTGGTTTTCCAAAAATCCTTTAAAGCTGTAGCTTCAGAATTATCCTAATATATTGCAAATTCAAATAAAATACAAATGGAGTAAATTTCACAGAAAATAAATACAGCAAAATATTACAACGAATTTGGAAAGTAACTAAAGACAGGTTGCTTGCTTAATTGGGCTTTAACGTCTTATCTGGCAGTTTTATAATAAAAAAATAAGGTAAATAATATCTAGCTCTTGAATAGATTTAGTCTTATCGAGAGGTCCTTGAACCCCCTTGAGATCCATCCCCTGTTACCCTCGACACGCTGCTCATGTCCTTTTTGGCGGCATTGACAAATGGCCAGCTGGGTCCAACAGGTTGAGCCCACGCACAGAAACCACAAAATAAAAAAAAAGGAACGGGCAAGGAAGGAAAAGGGCGCACAACACATTGTTGGCTCTGTTGGGGCTTCAGCTCGGATCTTTTTTTTCGGGGCTCGGAGGAGATTTTGCGGTCGGTTCATTAAAGTCCGGAGGGTGCCTTGGGCACTAAGCCCACTTAATTAGCACCCGCTCCAAAAGGCAATTTACGCATATGCCAAAGTGCATTAAGTGCGCAGCAGTGGAGCAGCGGAGCAGAGGAGCCGAGGAGCAGCGGAATCCTCCCAGATGCGATGTGGTCTCTGCGGAGCCACGCGCCAATTCCCGCTAATTATTCAGGATTATCAGCGGGGAAGCGCCGCACTTCAATACATATACATAACAAATACATGTACATAAATATACAACAATGCTCGAGGGTCTACAAGGATTCCCAAGTGACGGGGATGGAGCAGGTTGCTCACACACACACACACCCACACACACTCTACCCTCCAAAAAGGACTTGCACTTTATTTACCTTTGGCGTAAAGCGCTCGAGTTTATGCCAGATCCCCCGGCTCCACTCCAGCAACACCACTTCCACTCGCGGTGGTGGCCCATAAAACGGCACTAAGTTATTTTCAATCAATAAAAACAACATAAACAAAAAGCAAGCTGTAAAAAATACACTCAAGTGCGGGAACGAAGGCGCGCACACACCCCGGAAAAGGGGGTGGCGAGGGGCAAAGAGGGAAATGAAAGGAAAACCACTGTGCTCCCAATTTGCCAATAAATTTGCTTGCCATGCACTGTGCCCGTAATTCAAAAGAAGCGAGTGAGCAGCACATAACAAGCCAGGAGCAGCAGGATGGAGGCAAGCAAGCCATTGCCGAAATGCGAAAATGTTGGCCAGAAACTTTTCTTCTTTCCATCCACCTACTCCTCGTCCTCGGGGCCTTTCATACTTGCGCTTTCTTTCAACTTTTCTTTCTCTTTTTTTGGGGGCTACGTGGCTGCTGTCGGCTGTCGGCTGTCAGCGCCTGGAAATGACAAAATATGTTCGTACACAGGTCCGGGATGTCGTCGTCGTTGGCGTCGTCCCCTCTCTGGCCTAATCCTCCCCGTGAACCCCGCCTGCTTAATCAGGCATAAAAACACCCACGTTAAACATTTTCCGCACTGATGACAATTCGCACTTTTAATTGAGATGCGAGAGCACTGGCGGAAAGCAGGGAAAGTCTTTATCAATATGAAGAAAAATGACTCTTTTTTTTGGGGATACAAGTTAATCAGAATTTAAGGGAATTTATAGAGAGAAATCTAAGGATAAATTTAAGGAAAATGTTTTGATTTAAAAATTAAGACATGGAATATTATTTAATAACCATTTTTACTTGCTATAAATTAAGGCCAAACATATTCTACAGTGCTCCAGAAATCATTAGTGGTTTTAATTCCCTTTAAAGGGTATCTAAAAGTATGCAATAGCATCTGTTAGGTTAACACGTTCAACTCCTAATTGGATATTATTCGCAATATAAATCAGTCATGGTTTGAACCTCCAAAAAGATCTTTTATTTCCAGTGCCTTGGGCTTGAAAGAGGTGCCAGGCCATAAGCGTTCTAATTGGTTATCTCGAGGGGATTCCCGGCGTCGGGAATCACGCCTGAACGGCATCGGGGAAATGGGAAAGTGGGAAATGGTAAACGAGTAGCGGAAAACGGATTTCTAGCCGAGTGAGCGGCTGATTGAAAATTTTCAACGGTGAACGGGGGTGGGGGCCCTGTTTCATGCAAATTCTCCCTGTCAGATACAATCCGGGGAATCAGAGCTCTCCAAGTGCTGAGAGGATGAGCTCGTTGAGGAGCTGTTGCCATTCAAGTCATGATTGCAATTTATTATAAGCGAGAGCTGTAAACAAATGCAGCTACGAGGAGGAGCAGCGTCGGAAAAGCGGGTAAGCGAAAGCCTTCCCGAAGCAGTTATTGTCGCGACAACTGGATAAGACAGGAAACAGCTGCCAGAAGTGTGGAGTGGATGTGGACAAGGATGTGAATCACACACAGGAGCAGGAGCAGGAGTAGAAGCCACTGACAGTGGCAGTGGCAGGAGGTGGATGCACTCACATGTTCAGTTACCATGGGAAATTACGCGAATGGAATACGACACACACACACACACGCACGTCTGCCGAAGAAATAACATAATGTTGTTGACACACTGCACACACACTGGCATACGAGAAGGAGCCAACTAGAAGCGGAAACGGAAGTAGCAACAGGGCGACAGATGGGAGGAAAGGAAAGCGGAGAGACTGCTGCCAACTGATTGCTATAGATGGCAGCAAATCTGCAGGAAGCAGGGGGAAAAGGTGGCCAAAATTGATATACCCTGCCAGGAGAAATATTACGAAAGAAGGTAAATGGGTTATCTTTAAGAAAAGGACTCGGATAATTAGCAAGTACCAAATAATAGAATAGGGAAACATAGTTCCTAACGGAAGTACTACAGAAATCACTATGGGCTTTAAAGAAATCAAAATTACACTGAATTTGCTACCTCCCACGTTCCAAGGGCGACTACTCACTACATATCCTAACATAAACACCCTCCCCGACAAAAAAGAGTGCCAAGAGTGCGAGGCAAAAGACGAAAGACTTCGAAGCCATCTTGGCAGCCAAATGATTAATTTCAACAAGCTGCCACAAACTGTTGATGGAGCAGCCAGCAGATCCTTTGGGGAAAGGGTACTCAGGGTGGAGCAGCGACAACTGTCGTCCGACGTACGTGTCTCCGCACCGATTTTATCGAGTTTCAGTGTGTGTGCGCAGCGAATGCAAACTTGGAGCGTTGATTTTGCGCTCGAGAAACGTAATGAACCGCAAAATAACAGAAAAAGTCTCAAGGATTCGCTTAAGCGTATTCGCCAGACCGAAATTCCCATGAAATCCGGCAAATATCATACATATATCTGCAATATTTGCCGTCCAATCTGCGCTTATGATTAGGCTAGCACGTGGATATGGATGTCGCAGCCAACTTGATTTAGTATTTATCACTTTTCCGAGATGTTTGCTCTGCTTGGCATAAAATAAACGCAAGTAATCCAGACTACAGCCCTTCTGGCTTATCCACCGAAGGAAAAACTTAACAATTATCCAGGAGAAGTATTTATAAATCAGGAAAGGGAAAGAAGGAAAAACCCACTCATGATCCGCTTTCGAGAAATGCTTGTCCCACACACACGTGTGCCCCTGATTAGATTACCTCGGAGAACCCTCCGAACCGAATTCGATTTGCATTTCCATTGAAAGGAGAACCACCGCCTCCCATTACCATGCCCCATCTCCCATTCCTTGCCAGAAACAAGTGCTAACTGGCCTGGCGAGCGGAGATCAAATAACCCAGCCCAGAGGAAAGGCCGGAGTTCAACTGTCAAATTTTCTGGCAAATTTCTCAATTCCGCCTGGCAGGCAGCTCCGGCTCCTGCTCCTGCTCCTTCTCCTGCTCCTTCCTTTCCATTTCCATTTCCCTTTCACTTCACCCCAGCCATTTCCCTCTTTCCTGGGCCAGGAGCTGGCCAGTGCGTCTGTTGCTGTGTTTGATTTGCGGTTTGTGCATCCATTTCACTGCAAATGAAGCAAACGAGCCGTGTGGTCATTAGATGTCGCCCCAGTCCGAATCCTGAATCCTTGACTACTGAATGCTGGTCTCTGGCCTGGAAGGATGGGCCGGGCAGAGCCTCGTAAATTTTTGCTGGACATTAAAGCGAGATAAGGCCAGCAATGGAGCACTAAATTCTGCTCGATTTGCTTATGTCATTCTGCCATTAATTCGCACAGCCGCTCAACTTTTAATTAGAGCGGACACAGGCTGAGGTGGGCAGGGGGGATAATATATAATATATAAGCGGGACATGAGGCCAAAACGCAGGTGAAAAGCTAAGCCAACGTGTCAAAGTCAACGCTGGATAGAGGGTGTGTGTTTGCGCCTCATTTAACTTTTTTGGCAGCGGTAAAGTCGCGAAACGCAACTTGACACGCCACCCTACCTCCTCCCTGGCCTCATATGCAATACACGGCGTATGCGTAATCTGCATTGTTTACCCCGAGCAGGAGCTGGAGCAGGAGCAGCCAGCCAACTTGATAAATATTTTCATTGGCGTCAACATAATCAACAGCAGCTGGAGCAGGAAGTCGGCGGTAGCAGGTGGGGGGTGCATCCCTTTGTCTTGGCAAAACTGCAGAAATAAGTTTTAATTAGACGTCAGTGCAGCGAAAGTTTTACGGGCCCACGCCGCGTATGCGTAATGCGCCGAAACAGAGATGAGCGAACGCTGACAGGCAAAGGTAACTCCGCCTTGGCAGGCAATGTGAGACTGGGATTTTTTTTAATGACTTAAATGAAGTTTTTTATATAACATTATGTAGAAATATTAGGCATTTTGCTAGGAGGGAAAAAGAGTATAGAAAATACTGGAAAACCATGAAGAGTGCGCTGATCCTGGAGATACCTAGAACTGAGTTTTCTTGAGCATAATCCAGAGAAAATTCCAATGAATATATGTAATAAATATAGTAATCACAATTCTAAGGGAAGCATCCGTAAGCCACCAGAATGGGAAAATATCTCCATACAATGACTTTCGGTAAATACTTGATATACCCAAGAAAGCATTTTATTCTCTTGAAATTAATTACAAAAAAACATTTATACTCAACGATTTTAGGGGTATAAGAACTCCTTATTATTGTTAGGCCTCTCTTACACTGTTTTTAAAATTAAAACAAATACAAAATCCATAAAGAAAGTAAATATTTACAAAAACAAGAGTGTTGTCAGCCTCAAGAGACTCTTAATTTCTGAGTCTCCATATGATAATAATTTAATTTAATGTTCAGTACATTCAAAAAGTGATTATAAAGTAAAGAAAAATGGAGGAAGAATCATCATAAGTAAGTATTAAGTAATCAGTATTAAAAGCCAAACGTACGGGCTCATCTCTGGGCTTGTACCTTCGGTTTTGTTGGGCCAAAAACTTGATTCAAAACTTGTGTTCCCTTGCAATTACCGCGACAAGAAGTCAGTTAAAGTGCACGGTCCCCGCCTCTAACCTTTTGCTTTACCCTTTGCTCCACCCCTTACCTTCCCCGAAGCGCAGTTCACCTCTAATTAAGCGATGCGAAGCGTTTTAAGCTGACACGCGGGATCGGGCTCGGGCTGGCAGAGATTCACTGCATCATTAATGCACACACATGCATGCGGTGGTGTGTGCGTGTGTCTCGCATTCTAGCGCACATTTTTAGAGTGCAAACTTAATGATAACGATGGTTTTAAATTATAAATTTTAATAGGGAATCATAAACTAAAACGGGAACATTAAAATGCACAAGAAAAACTATTTTCGAAACTGTTTATCTTAAAATTTAAAGTTTAACGAAAAAGTAAATAATATCATGTGTGAAAATAATACAAATATATTTTACTTTTTGTCATAAAAAAGGAGAATTAATTTCTCTTTCCAAATATTGCCAAAATAAAAGAAAATCTATTATACGATTGCATAAAGGCAAGTGCAAATAAATCTTTGTTATGGCGGCTTAAATTTCTAAGCTCTTCAGCCCTTCCTCATGATGATCTGGGCTGCCTTCATTTCCTTTTGAATTAAAATGCCAAATTTAAGGAGATAATTTCGGGGTTTTACATCCCATATTCCTCTGTGTGTAAGGACACACTCTCGAAATGCCTGGCGAAATGTGCGTGTCCTCGGCGCCGCGAATGGGCTATGAACGAGGGGGAAACAGGAACGGGTTGGTGATGGGTATGGGGGATGGGGGAAAAACGGGGAAAAAAATATGCCAGCTAATAGCTCCTTTTATGCTCCACTTGAGTTCTTGGCTTTTTCGTTGGCTCCATGCCCTGCCACGTAGGCGGCATAAAATGTTTCGGCCGTGATTATTACGAGAAGGGTCGCGCTGAGCGATGCTTTTCAAGGGAGTGCTCCCTCCCCGCACTCGTAATTTCATTAAAATTTTATTAGGTCGATATGGGGCTCAGGTGGAGGCAGGGAGGCTGCTGGAGGAGTCTGCCCGGAGTCTCCAGTTTTGATTTGGGCAAATGAAATTATCACCTATGCGAAGCTATGCGAACATAAAACCATCCAGCGAACACACACAGCTCTTACTTTTAAGTACTCGGCATTTCTACGGGTGGGGGGAAATGGCGACTAATTCTGCAGAAGAATGGCAGGGGAAACCACTCAACGTTGCATCGTGTGAGAGTCCGACGTTTTTCCTTTGGCCGAGTGCCTTTTAATTTCCATTTTGCTATTAATTTCAACCTCAAAGGTTACAAAGGCGGCAAAGGTGCCGGCAGGTGGGTTCCGGGCGGCGGTTGAAGGGGCGATGCAGGGCTGGAAAGGTCGTATCACTGCCGCACAACAAAGCCGCAAAGCTGCCTTGGCTTTGCTTAATCCGAACACTCACACACACACACGCAGATAGATTCCGGGCACTAATACAGGGCACTGTGAGAAAAATTGTAACATTTGAATTTGAATATAGATTTAATCAGAAGTTAAATTAGCTGTTAACTTTGGTAACTCATAACGTGATTTTCGTTTGAATAGTAATATAAACAATTTAAAAAAGCTTGTGCCTTTATGGTGCATGCTTAATAAGTTGGGATATTCATAAAAACATCAAGTAAGGTTTAAAATTTAAACTGAAGTTAAAGTAAGTGTTAGCTAAGACAGGTAATTAGTGAAGGAATCTAATGTAATTTACCTTTAAAGAATATTATACATCCAAGTAATGTAGATTTTTTAAAGGTTAATAATTTATGATTTAACCGGTAGTTAAAGTTGCTGTTAGCTTAGGCAGGTAGTTATTAAGAGAAAATATGATGTTAATTTCTACAATATAAAAACACACATATAATAGACTTTCTTTGGTTTAATTTCCATTTAAAGAAGCTGTTAGCTAAGACAAGTTATTATTTGTTAGACTTAAAACTTAGTTACAAGTTAAATGAACCTATTTTTGAATACAGTCATTTCTAATTTGCATTTACAATTTGTAGCTAAATATATTTTGTCTCGGTGCTGTGTTCCAGCCGCCTTTATGTTTTCTTGATTGAGTTTCACCTTTTGCATATGAAATTCAATTTAATCAGTTTGCCAGCTCACGATGGCCCCAGCATCCTGACAGCCGCACACACACCACACACACACACCACACACACACAATGCAGCCAATAATAATGAAGTCCTTTTGTTGTTCGACATTTTCCAACAAGGGCACACACATTTTGCTCTCTGGATACGCAACAATTTTCATGACGGAGGCCAAACCTCAATAATGTTTTCACTTGGAAATCAATAAATACAAATAACATATATTTGATGATGGAAGACCGAGGGGAGCAGGGAGAAGGAGAAGTATGTACCTCCCGGATGCGGGATGTGAAAAACCAGACCCGCAGTCGAAGCCAGAGCCGGAGCCAGAACCAGAGCCAGAGACCGGCGCTCTTGACGGCCATAAACTGGCAAATTGTATGCAAATAAAAAAGCAGAGCCGCAGAGCATTGCCGCAGGACCCCCTCGGCTCAGTCCCACTGTGGCCCAGGTCCCACTGTACCGGCAAGTGAAAATGTGGAAATGTGGAAAAACAAACAGCTGAAGCGATAGAAATGCTGATGCTGCAAGCCGCTGAAAGGAAGCTCCATAAAACAACGAAGGATCCTGCTTGCTTGGGGAAGGGAAAAACAGGCACCATGACAACTTTTTATTAACTCTTTGGCTCGTTGGTTCGTTGGCTTTGGCTCTAACTCTGTGCCTGACCGCAGCTGCCTCTGACTTTGAGCTTGGGTCTTCCCATTGTCCTTTGGCGCCAATTGGCAAAAACCCCAGGCACACAAAAAGGACACCACGAGAGACAGAGAGGACAACAAGTTGTTGTGCTGCCTTGGTCGTTCCTCAAGTTGCCAGATGCAAATCCTAAAGGGGAATGGCACTAAATGATGAACCCTTGGCGGCCTTAAATCAAGCAGGAATAGTAAATCGAAAGGGATATTCGATATTTGTTTAGGCTGAAAAGATTTAAGGACTCATTTTGAAGCTCCTTGAATTTAAAATAGTTTTATTTGATCATTAAACTACTTAAAGTATTTTAAAATGGGATAAATTCCGATTTGAAATAAAGCTTCTCGGTTTGTTTATCTCATTAAAATGTGTAATTACTCAGATATTTGGCATTTTAATTAGAATGCTGTTTACTATTTAATTAAATGCATTTATGTTTATGTTTGTATGTATTTATGTTTAATTTTGGCTTAAATTTAGGTAAAATACTAAAGCAAAGATTCTGCTATATATTGCTGCATTAATTTTTATACGATTCCCCGCTCCTTCTGTCAGACATAACTTATTAGCTTGGCTGAGGTCCAATTCCAGCCAATTTTCTGTGTCTAATAAAGGCCCGTAGCCCCGATGATCATAGAAAACTTGGCCCCAGACTTATTGTTTTCCTCATTTGGCGACTGCTTGTTGACATCCTTGCCGCCGCCGCCCCTCCTTGGACAGTGAGGAGCTGCGGTGATTGCGGTGACTGTGGCACCAAACAATTGTATTGATTTAGGCCAAGTCCCAGCTCTACGGACATATGTTACACATGCCGCAGGCGTGGTCATGTCCTGGCTGGAGCAGGAGCCCGACAACATCCAACTAAGAGGCTTCGACTTTAATATGGCAAAGCGGGCAAAGCGAGCAGAGAGAGAGCGGCCTGTCTGCCCGAGTTTAATCGCATTTTGGCTCATTTAGCGGCAAATTGAATTTGCCAGCGAGACCGAGCCTTCGTCGACAGCGCCTCGTCCCGCCTAAAATGAGAAATTCAATTAAAATCAAGTTTTTACAGCCAGCTCCCGCCTCCGACTGCCTTTAAACGGATTTTCAGTTACCAATTCCGGCCTTTAACTCGGCCAACAAAGGGGGACTGTCTGGATAAATAGGCAAAAATAATTGAGCGGCTGGTGGCTGGTGCCATCATTCCATCACTTCATCCATTGGCTAAGTAATCCCACGAAACTCTCGCTACAAGCACCCGGTCCCTCCCCTTTTTGGCAAGGACACCAGAGATAAGCGGCTCCCCCACAAAATTTTTATGCCTGGCAACATTTTTTTCGCTTGGCTTCCGATTCACACACACCGAGGATAGAGAGAGGACGAGGCGGCGACAGCCACTCTGTTCGTGATTAGCTTTGGTCATGGCTCTGGGTCTCGTCATGGTCATTGGCAGGGGTTCGAATTGGTATTTGGATGGGGGGGTTTCCTTTAAGGACGGGGAACGTCAGTGGCTCCGGGACGAAGTAAAGGCTTCGGGGCGATAATTATGCCAGCCAAATCCACGTCCAAGCCCCAAAGATGATTTATGATGTTCGAACTGTAGGCGAGTTCATCGGTCGCTAATTTATTACAGGGATTGCCGTGAGGGATCGTTGCCTTCTGATATTCCCGGACTCCTAAACGGGCTTGAACTCTGTAACGTGGAAAACAACTAAAATTAACACGGTTTTGCTTCATGAAATTAAAGTTCTCGAATTGGAAAACTAAATAAACCTAGTTTCCAGCTGCATACCTTCTAAAACTAAACAGAAAATCAGAAACTTCTCAGGCTATATCCACATATTACCAGACCTTCATACGAAAGCCGCAAATTAAAGCCAAGCCAAACAGAGACCACAAATAATAAACAAAAATAGAAGCAAAACAGCTGTTTCTTGGGAACTCACAGTGCAGCTCAATTAATGATTAGTAAACATGAGACCTTTTTCAAGACCACGAGCTTTAAACACTTTTTGTTGTCGCTTTCGGTATTTTTCCTAACAAATAACCCCGCCAGACGTTACGATGACGTCGTCGCCAAGCAGCAGCAGTCGCAGCGGCAGCCGCAGCTGTTTTTCCGTCGCGGGGATTTCTTTAGGCTGAGTGAGAAAAACGGGAAAAACTCTGGGGAGTGACGATTATAAAAAGGCTGTGATTGTGGGGAAAATGGTATCACAAACAGACAGACTTCCCACTGAGCAACAGCTAAGCTGAGAATCAAGAAAACTACAAGCCAAAATGCGTTCCTACATCCTGATTGCCTTCTTCGCCCTGATCGTCGCTATGGTGGCCGCTAAGGCAGGACCCCAAGTGGCTCAGCATAGTGGCCCGGCAGCAGCCCATCAGAGTGGACAGCATCAGCAGGGCGGATCTTGGGGTGTGCCTCCGAATGGCACCCTTGCCTCCGCCAACAGCACCAGTGTCAACACCACCAGCACCAACATCACCACCACTGAGGCCAGCGTCATCGCAATTAGCACCACCGAAGCCAGCGCCACTTCCTCCTAAGGCGAACTTCGCTTTTTGCTAAAATAGAACCACTTATTATTTATTATTTGATATTAACCTGATATTAATAAACGTTAACTAGCATGAAATAATATAATATATTTGGCTTTTGATTTATTTAAAATTAGTAAACACCAAGTGTTTACTAAAACAAATATTTCTGGGAAAAAGGTGAAAGTTGAAGTTGAAGCTTGTCTCTCCAAGAAAATATTATACTTGGCACTTTATTTGTATTACTTTTTAGTAAATAACTTTAGGAACGAGTTAAATCTGAAATAATATGCTTACAACTTGAATTTAAAGTTGAATTACTTTGCATTTACTTTATACGTAAACTATATACTATTTACTGCATGAAACCTATAAAAACCAAAACCAATACAAAACATTGTATTCTATATAGAATAAAACACACCACAGAATAATTGTTTATAGATTATAGATAGATATAGATTTAAATTATAGATATAGATTGCATAGATTTGAACCAATCCTTAGGGATATAATGCAAGTATAGCATGTTGCAAAATGAATTGTAATGAACAAGTGAGAATGTCTATTAGAATTAGGAAAGTGAAGACCCTTGGCCGAATGCGCCTTAAGCTTGGCGCTTATCTTAAACTAAAATTAATGTTTATTCAATAATTAGTAGGTAACTGTTTGTATTAAATACCAAAGTTGATTTAAGAAATCTTTGGAGTTTGGAGGTGCAATCGTCACTGTTATCTTACCTCGCCAAGAGAAGTTCTTGTTTGATTCCAAATTAAATAATTTCTCAGCTTAATTTACGAGCTTGACGAAAAACAAGAAGATTTTAAGTAAGTTTATTTCTTTTTCCAACTTATGCCGCTGCAAATCGTTTAAGTTCGCTGCGCTGCGGATCCCCCTAAACAGTTTTCCCCTCTCTCCCACTTCGTTTGAGCAGCAATTGACGCCAGAAAGTATGCAACATTTCTCTGTGCCATTCCCCAGAGCCGCTTTCGCCGCCACTTAAAAGCAAATCCCAAGAATGCACCTCACTATCCCCAGGAGGGGAATATTGCCAGTGAAGGAGAGTTGCCACATGTTCGTCCTCGTCCTCCGGCGAGTCCTGCGACAAACGGGAGAAGTGAAAACGAGGCAAAACGCATATGTGCGGTGGCTCATGAAATGCAGTACAGCGCCCCTTTCCTCCTCCATGCTCATCCTGCTCAGCGAAGCGGCCACTTTCAGTGCACTGAAGGGGATAATGTGGTGTGGGGAGGGGGTCTGAGCAGGGAAATGATCAATTGATTTGCATTTCCCAGTCCGCGGAGAGCGAAAAGCATAGTCCAACGTCCACAGAGTGCAGAGTGCAAAGGCGCTTTAAGCCTCAACTCTGCCACTGACTAGTGGACGCGGCGGCAGGGCTTAACCCCTTTTAAGCCAAGTTGAATGCTTAACCCAAGAGATCCAGCCTCTCTTGGTAAGGGTTATACTATATAAATAATAAATATATTAAATGAAAGTGTTTCAAAAGAGTTTTTAAGATGAGTAAAGTTTTAAAAAGCTTCTACTGTATAAACTAAGGAAAAGTTCGTAGGTTTAACTATTAATATATGTATTTATAAAACAAATATGTTCCCTAAGCTAATAAAGCTAAAAATTGCGATTGTATCAATTTATCTAATACTTTTTATTGAAATATTGTTTCTGCCAAAAGGATTGTTTC
The DNA here is from genome assembly GCA_018904695.1 of Drosophila parvula. NCBI lineage: Eukaryota > Metazoa > Arthropoda > Insecta > Diptera > Drosophilidae > Drosophila > Drosophila parvula. The sequence continues at coordinate 3,833 of JAEIIG010032511.1, read as the reverse complement.
AAATGATATTCCCTTCAAGTTAAGGCCTTGATTTCTTTCCTTTTTTTTTGTGTATGTGCCTATTTTGCCTATGATCTGTGGGGCCACAGGTGGGTTAAGCTGCCAGCTGCCACAGGAGCTCATGGATGAGCGAATGGAGGAGCAGGTGGAGGCCAAACAGCTCGCTGGGGAACTGTAAATCACGTCGAGCGCAGAGCGCAAATTGGTTAGTGAAACACATGAACCCAGCCAGCCAGTCAGCGCACATTCATCTCACAGAGCAGGCGGGCTAAGAGGGGTAAGAGGGGTTCGGAGGATGCAGGGATGATCCCTCCACTCCCTGCCCGTTCTCCACACACACATGAGTTGCCTGGCAGACTAAATTCGCGCTTTTGAAAAATGAAAGCAGTTGCAAAAGTACTGAGAACACACAGTACACGCAGAAATACCAAAGTAGCAAATGTAATCTGCGAAGGAAACTCTGGAAAAAGGCAGGGAAGGTGCCACAGAAAGGAGAGCTGGCAAAATCATATTATCCTTACGTGAAATTAGTTACCCAGAGAGAGAAAAGAATGGCATATGAAAAGCACTAAAGAATTATTGGAGCCATTTTCAGGGCGAGTAAATCGCATTTATGTACATATGTATGCCCCAACTGATGGCACACATTTTCCCTTTAAATCGTGCGATTATACTATATTATATATTCGACAAAAACCCAACTATATTAGCCCAAACTTCGGAAGGAAACCGGGTCTAAAACTATACTATTTTCCTGTGCATCCAGCCGGCACGCAGCAGGAAGTTCTTTTGCCCGAACTTAACTCAAGTCAAGTCATCCTTTGGCCCAACCTTCGCATGTATTTTAGTTGCACAAATTGAAAGGAAAACACATCCTGGCTTCCTCCTGCAGGAGAAGGAAAGGAAGCTGGCTGCAGGATGAGCGCTGCGGCGCTGAAATGCAGCAAATGAAATTTTACGAAGGCCATAGAAGCCGCTGCGGATCGAAGTGAAATTGAAAAAATAATCATAAATATTGCATGCAGCTCAGCTTGCCGATTTTTTTTTCGCCGCTTTCATTTTTCCATCTCCGCCTTTTTTCTGCCGATTAAGCGACGCAAAGTGAATGCAGGCAGAAGCGCCGGTTAAGTATACGCCGCGTGGGCTTCGCAAAAGCTGAGCCCGAAATGCGCACAAGCCGCTTCATGTCATCCCCGGCTCAGTTTCGCATGGAAATGAGGTGGCAGGGGCGCGGTGAGCAGCATCCCAGGCATATTTACATGGCACTCCACTTTCTATGGCGCCGCCGGCAAGGAATATTCTAAAATGCTTCGTGTGAAAATAATTTCACGGCACGGAAAACAAGGTTAGAGACCGGGGCTAAGGGCTAAGGCTTAACGACGGAAGGTGTATCCAGTATTTGGTAGTTCTCCTTGTTAATAAATAAAAGAATAAATAAAATAAAATAAGGTAAATGAAATGAATAATTAAATACAGAAAAGAAATATATTATTTTCTGTGAGTCATCGGATCTAAATATCTTCTTTATCTTACTCCCAAGTAAATAAACACATTTACATCTGAAGAGATGTAAATATTTACTAAGTAATTTGCTAAATATTTCTTCAGAAATACCAAAACATATTTTTAACCAAGCTAAAAGCCGCATTATGATTCCCAGAAAGGCACGCCTTCCTACACGTATCTCAATGACGTCTCCTCTAATGACAGTATTTTCACTGAAAACCCCAGCCAGAAGAATTAGGAATCAACACAAAAACTAAGTAATATTATACACAAATACGGACAACAAATCAAAAGCAGCTGCTCCACGATGACGCACACCAAGGTAAATGAGTCAAACCCTCTTTGTCTGGGTCTGGATACGGGTGTTTTGGTTTTACCTAGAAATTACCCCCATACGCAAACTTTTGTTTGATCTCTGACGTCACAGGACCACGAGCAGCAGCCGCTTAGCAGGCAGGCCTCGGCAGGCTTTCAAGTGAATTTTTCTGGCCAGCCAACGGCCAGAAGAAAATGGAAAGTATAAAAGCGTTCGGTTGCCGGGGAAAATGGCATCACAATTTGGGTTTCCTTCAAGCCAAGCACACCAACAGCTTACTAGCAAAACCAAGAAAAATGCGTTTCTTCATCCTGATTGCCCTCTTCGCTCTGATGGCCGTGACTGTCGCACAAACTGGCCGACGTGGCGGACCACAGGTTGGTCAGCAGCAGAATGGCGGACCCCAGGGTGGTGTTCAGGCTGGACAGCAAGGTGGCCAGCAGCAGGGCGGATCTTTGGGTCTGCCTCCGAATGGCACTCTTCCCTCCTCGAACAGCACCGCTACGACCACCACTGAGGCTAGCACCACCGAGGCCAGCACCACTGTCGCTTCATCAACTTAGACTTTGTCTTTGGCTCAATATAAAGAACCCTATTCCTGGCTGTTTGCATTATATTTATATAACTTTTTAAATCAATAAAGAAAATGTTTTAATTCCAAACTGATTTGTTTCTACAAGTTTTATCTATAATATTAAAAGATAAATTTAAGCAAGTAAGTATATATAGTAAAATATATATAATTATAAGGCAAATATGTACATTTTTACCAACAGCAGGCGTGTCAATCTAGACAGCTGAATGTTGTAAACTCAAAGAGCTACAGCCTCGAATATATAGTAGTTATTTTCATATAAAAATTTAAGTAATATTTAGTAAGAACTTATTTGTATAACTACATTCTTAGAGGTTTAATATAAAAACTGTATTCGTAAAATCAAATAAAATATCATCTAACCAATATACCCAGCCACTATCCTAGACAGGGAATGCATATTCATTTAGTGGAAAAGGTGTTACAAGTTGAACAAGTAGAAGCGCTTAAAGCGCTTTGGGGGTGGCTTTTTTCAGCATTTAACATAACTGGAAAAGTTTTGCTATTTCCCTGTTCCGCGGCCCCCTCCCGCACTTTAACATTGGTGAAAATTAAAAGTTAAATGTGCAAAGTCAATAAAAGCCGGCAATGGCGATGACGATGGCGATGGCGATGGCGATACTAACAAATGGAAGGAACGAAGAATGCGGCGGCGATGGCAGTTGGGTAAATCCTTTAATGCCATTCGCATTTGCATGGCAATGGAGGGCAGAGGAACCATTGGAGGACAATAGCTCGCCGCCTCTTTGTGTCTTTTGTGCGGCACTTGCGACGCTTGCCAACTGTTTGCCGAGAGATAAAACTCGGTTGAGCGACGCCAACTAATAAAATGCATCCCTGCAGCAACCATTGGGTCCTGGGAGTGGTTTGCGTTTTGTCTTTGCCGGCTGAGTGGCAGCGTTTGCTTTGCTAATTGATGCACTAGGCACTGGGCTTGTGTACTCTTCAATTACGGTCCTGCATTTAGGGATCTGGAGAGCAAGTAGGAGCGACAGTTGGGTCCCAGGTCCGTACAGTTGGATTAGGCCATCAATTCGTGACAGGAATAGCAGGAAACGCCTGCCTTAAATTCAGCCAACTCCTCTTCAAGTGCAGATGCTGAAAAATCAATTGTGTGGGACAAATATGCCAAGCGTTTTTAATTAAATTTTGAAGATCTTCTTTGCCTCCGAACTAAGCTCGGGCGCAAAACGCATTGGTCCATGGATTATTGCCGGGGGGCAGCATCCCACAGTTGTTCAGATTTTTTAATTGCAATTGCAGCGGCGCTCATTAAAGCGATAAATTTCCAATGTAAAATGAAAATTTGCATTTTAATTTGCGCAAAAAAAAGGGAGAGGAGAAGGAAGCAGTTTCCCCCACAATAAAAGGAAATTAGTTTGCCATATTTTCCATTTCAACTTCCCTCGCCTCTTG
>JAEIIG010032508.1:0-14661 GCA_018904695.1 Drosophila parvula | reverse complement strand
TATACGTATCTTTAGAAATATAAAAAATTTCTTTCTGTGCCCAGGATGATGGGCTGGGCAACCCGCAGACAGAGCCAACTTGGCCTAAGGCCAGCAGCCGACAATTTTAGCTTACATTGATCTCGCCTTGTCTCGGTTCCCCCCCCAGTTTCTCCGCCTCCTTCGGCATCCTACCTCCCTCCCATCCCCCCTCCATGGCAGTGGCTTCTGTTCCCGGCCACATGTCAAGAAATTGACGAAAATTCGATCAAAATTTTAATTGATCGCCCTGCAGTGATTTTGGGTTGCCAAAAAAAAATTGATCTACCCTGGCCCTGGCCGCACTTGCCGTAATTTTCGGTTGGTCTGAGATCGACGGACGACCGACTCGTGTTGTGATTATGTTAATAGAGGTGCTCTCCCATATCCTCCCCACGGACCTCTCCTCCTGATTCCTGTTTCCGCAATACCGCCCGAGGGGGAGGACGGCGCTCGCCTCACTCTCTCACTCTCGGTGTCTGTCTCTGTGCCGGAAACTGAAATGCCAGCGGGCACAAATTGCGAAATAATCAAACATTTCAAAGGGCTGCCACCAAATGTCTGGCATTAAGGCTGATCGAAGAATGCCAGAAGTCGCTCTGATCCTCTACTAGCAAAGTACCAATGCCTGAATGAGTCATCATCAGCGAAGGAAGGGGCAGAACATCATCATTATCATTCCTTGAGAGGGATTTTACAGAGAGTTTTGAATGAAACTATTTCCATACCCCCCGATCCCATATGAGTTATAATATGATCTATAATTTGAGCTAGAAGCTTTAAGTAATCCCTATCCGCAGGCATGGCATTTTTTTAATAGCCACCCCTGGGACATTAATCAACTCCGGTTCGCTCCTGATCTCCCCAACCGATCATCCTCGCTGAATGCTACCAATCAAGGTGAACACTCCCAGCGCCCAGCGCCCAGCGTCCCAGCTGAACATTTTAATATTAACCTGTCAAAGGCCATAATTGACAACGATTAACTTTGTCTTTTGTCTCGCGCAAAAATTTACATTTTTATGGTTCAATAAAATAAATCAAAGTGGGGGTAAAAAAAAACAGAATGCGAAAGGCAGAAGCGAAAAGAAACTGGACAGTGGCAGCGAAAAGTAATTGCAGCACATAATAATCTCGCATTTAATAATCCTCATTAAAGCGCAAAATCACGTCGGTCCACCGATGCTGAACGGAGGAGCCCCCGAACAAGAACAAGACCATCGATGGACAGTTTACACTAACAAATATCACCAGCACCTCGATGAGGGGGGGAATCCCGCTCGGATCTGAACAAAATTAGAGGGCCAGGCCACTGGACGTGTCTTCTTTTTGTAGCCTCTCCAAAATTCCAGAACAAGCCAGGGGAGGAGAGCTTCTGTTTCAGTACCGAAAATATGCAAGGGTCCAGCCCAAAAAAAATACAAAAAAGGGAGGATCGGAGATCGGAAGATCGGAAGATCGGAAGATCGGTAGATCGGGAGGCGATGCGCATCAATCGATGATATGATGAGCTGACGTTTCGGGTTGACGTTTGCTTGTCGTCAATACGTCGCCTAATAACACGTCGCAACAGGTAGTCCCCGACCATCAAGCGGACGGACAGTCCGCGGATGGATTCTGATTGCGACACAGATACAGATGCATCTCCCAGAAAGGAGTCTTTTTCGGGCAGCCTGATGGAATTTCATCAATTGCATGAAAAATATGAAATTAGTTTGGGCCCCGCCAAAAATCGAAAGGCAGACCTAAAAAGAGTGAGTCCGGGGCTGGCTACTGGACTTTTAATGTGTTTTAATCATCGACAGCAGCAGCAGCAGCATCTACTGACTCCTCCTTGGGCTGGCTAAATGGTTTTTGCTCCTCTCTGATCCTGCCACTGATGTATGGCACATTCCATTCAGGCTATAAATCGTGGTTGCGCCTGGCACCATGGCGCTGTCCTGTCCTTGGCCAAATATCATTTGATTCTCTGCCAAGGCATTAATTGTTTTTGCCCGTTTGCTGCGTGATGGGAATCACTGATCGTCACTGATCGAAGGGATCCCGAGTCTGGGGCCGGGATCTGGTGAGAATGAGCTGGAAATCGATGGAAATTTCGGAGAGCCTGTGCGGATAAGCTAACCACACTGATCCCTTGGCCTTGTCACAGGGATGCCTGTTTCTGTCATGTTTCCTGTCAGTCTGTGCTTAGCCAGTACACGAGTTCTGGCCAAGTGTTGATCAGTTGAGAGACAAAGCAGAGTCTTAATCGTCCGAGACAAGTCACACTTCAAGAAAAGAAGCTCTTGAATAGTTTAATAAATATTTACTAAAGGGTATAATACTATTTATAATATATATCTAGTAGTTATACTTTAATTTCATTTTATTATTTTTTACTTGGGGGCATCATTTTTCTTTTGAGTGCAGAGCCACATTGACATTCCCCACAGAACCCAGATTATGTCCAACTGGTCTGTCTTCTTTTTTTTTTGCTTATCGGGAGGAGTCTCGCTCCGAGACATATTACCATTTCCATTGGCCGAGAATCTTGAGGTTTTTTTCTGGCCGTACGATTGGGTGTTTGCCAGCGTTTTTATGCTCATTGTCTTGGCCGGGCCCCTCTGTTATTAATTATCATCATCAGCGGGAGGCGATCAGCAATCCGAGAGAGGTTCGCCTTTTCGATCTGTTCAGAGTTTTCGCAGTTCACATTTCGCGTTTCGTGTTCGGCAAATTCCCTAGCGTGGGGCGATCATTTGGAATTCGGCGCGTAGAAATATCATTTTCGTGATTTCAGTCTCCTTCGCATTTGCTTCTCGTAATTTGTATGAGATTTTTGGAATTTTCGTTTGGCCTTTTTGCCATTTATGTATGTGTACGACGAGTATGTCTGCTTGTGTCCTTAACGAAATTGTGATTAAGTGTTTCAATATCGAAGTGACGAAAGGCACAAAGGCAGGCACAGACCTGGGCCTGTGCCTGTGCCCGAGCTTCGCAATGGCGAACATCGGCCTGGCGACGTGCAAAATAATTAAAAATCAGCGAACGTTCTGGCCAGCAGAAGAAACCCAAGTCCAAGTCGAAGTCAAAGTCTCAGTTCCAGTCTCAGTCGCAGTGCCAATCCCCGGTCCCCCATCGACGCCCGCATCGCGATCGGTGGCGAGTGCGAAAAAACGCCATTTAAAGATGCCACAAAGCCGCAGATAAGCAGAGACAAAATGCGGGAAAGGGACGGCCGCTGGGCACCAAGCTCCAACCACCAACCTCCAACTCGACTTGGAGCTGAAGTCCACAAAACCCGTTTTCGCAAAAATACGCCGGACTTGCCGGTATGCGATCAGTTTGAGCGATAGCCAGATCCAGACTCAGCTCGCGGAAGAATTTCTGGCCAAATTACGAGCAGCTACCCGGGCTACGCAGACAGCGACATTTAATTATATTTCATTTCATTTTATTTTACTGCCCGGCACTGCTGCTGTTGCATCTTGGAGGGCTTTTTCGGTAATGCCCGCTGCACTCGACGCATTAATGATGACTTTGCCCTGAATTGCACAGGCCTACACTCAATAATAACAATAATCATAAAGGGGAGAGAAGCTGTGCCAAGGCAAATCGCCAATTGGCAATGGGCAATGGCATGTCCAAAGTGGAGGAGCCTGGTCCCCTGCCTGGTCCCTGGTCCATGTCCACATGCCTTGATTATGCGCGCGCTGCCTTGCACATCCTCTTCTGCCTGTGTCCTCCCTGCAACGTCCTCCTCATTATTTCTACTCGTCGGACATCAATTTGAGATCATTGCTACTGGTGCTACGACGGCTACACTGGAAAGACCAACTTAAACTGGTACTGGCACTGGCACTGGCACTGGCACTGGCACTTGGCTCTGTTCTGGCTCTGCCACTGGGGAGAAGGTGTCGAGTGCTTGAAATGTTTTAAATACAAAAATTAATAAAGCTCTCTCGTGCTTACAATGTGTGTTGGCATTTTCCATTCTTTCAATTACCTTGCCCCAGAGCATACCCTTCCCCCCTGTTTGAGCTGGGAGCAAATTATTAACTTAACACTTGATGCCCACTTAAAACGATCGGGGGAAGGGAATAAAAAGTAGGAGACTACTATTTATTGGTTTTTAAATACAGCAACTAGAGGAGAAACCCATTTAAAGTTTAAAAGGATATTTTATATATCCATTTAAAGAGAGATTTCAAGCTGAGTGTACTTGAAGGATAATTCCCTTTAAAACTAAACATATTTAAGTGATTTTATAAAGGGTTAACTATAACATTAAGTGATTTAAAGCGGTTTCTGGGTTAGATCAGCTCAAAAAGATATTTTTATAAATAGAAACTAAGATGTAATATGTCATAGCATAACTAGAATTGAAGGGGATAATGAACCACAATAACTTTCTATTAATATTTTATTATATTTCTAGATATACAAACTTCCCCCTTACCCATTCCAGAACCCATTCCACAACTCCCTCTCATTTATCAGCTTTGGAATTTTCTCAAGCCCCTGTCTCTCTGGCTAATCCTTTAAAGACACCAAGAAATGCCTAAAACTACCTGCCTGCTCAGAACATTAACATTTCCAATAACCCCGAAAGGTGGTGGATAATTTGATAGTGTCGCCTGGCCATCGATCAAGGCACAGCTGACGACTTTCCTGGAGGAGGCTTCGTGGCCAGAAACCAGGAACCAGTCACCGTTAACGGAAGAGTAAGTTGCAGTGACAACCCCGCATGCGAGTTTGTGTCGGGCCAACATCCTGGCCTATGTAGGTGCCCTTGCCAATGCCAAATGCCGAATGCCGAATGCCGAATGCCAAATTACAATTTCAAGTTCAACAATGCCGGGGCGGAATAATTTCCTCGACGGCAGCCCCTCCTCCTTATTCTGTCCTGTCCCTGCGGCTGGAAAACTCGTTCGAGTGTGACTCTCTCCTGGCCGGACGGTTCGCTGCTAACTGTTTCACATGATCCTTTGTCCCGAGAAACCCATCCCCCCCGCCGGCCAAGTCGGGTCCGTGTTGCGCTTGAGGAATTCCCAGCTCGACAAAATTATTACCTACACACATGGCGAGAGGAGTGTGTGGGCTACTCCAATTATAAGTCAATTAAATAGGTTAAAAGTTAGAAATAAAAGAGGCAGCAAGAGGAAGCGGAGTTAGGGGACACACATTTTGTCACAGTCCAATGAGCGGGTAACAATTTACGAGCGGGAAACAGGAGCTTCCCAGGCTGATCCTTGTGCTACCTGGACATGACTTGGACTCCGCTTCAGTCTAGGCTTATGCAATCGCCTGATATTTTTTCCATTTGTTATCAATCAATAAAGGCGACACGACTCCCAATGCCGAGATTCATGCAAATTCTAAACTGATTCTCGCGGACAATTGGCCCATTGATCAATCATTTAAGCGAACCAAGAGCAAAGCAATCAAGTGATCTGTGTGAGCCTAATCGACACCGAAAGAAGCCGCCGATGCACACTGTCCGGTGCCAGAGAGAGACCAGAGACCGGAGACCGGAGCCGGACGGCTGTAGGTAGTGTAACCATCAAGTGGCAGCAAACGATTTTAATTCAATCGCACCAATTAGGCCGCAGAGCCGCAGGCGCCCCCGAAATGCTTCCTATAAATGCGCTCAATTAACTCAAATATCTCAAGATGTAAATAATCGCACAGCGGCTTGGACAATTTGCGTCACAGTATACCCACTGGTGGCCGGAGGAATGTTCGAAAGCAAAGTTCAACATTTCGTTCGCCTCGCTCACTAATCTGTCGGGGTCAATCGATGTTAAGTAGAATCACGAATACCAAATTAATTGATGCCCGTTGATATGCGCAGCTACCCAGTGTTCGGTCTTGCAGCTTCTCCAGCTGCCACAGCTCGCCGAAGAAGTATCTTTCACTCGGGTGGCTGATGATCCATCCATCTATCTGTAGTTCCCAGTGCCCAGTGCCCCGCCCTTCTTCGATTGCGATCGGAGATGTGTGTCAATCTGTGAGTGCGGCAACCATACGGCGGCGACCACTTCTAGGCGAGTGTCAAACGCGTAAATAATACTCGGTTCATGTTTTGAATTAATTTTAATTGAGATTCATTTGTAAGCAATCAGTTAGATTGTTCAGCTCAGCGAGCGCCAGATACAAATGCGCACGTACCAAGAGTAACTGAGAGATACACATCTTTGGGGCGATGCCTATTGGGGGATTATTCGATGATCAGTCGAAGAACTCTAATCGTCACAATTGTTTTATTAACTTAACTAAGCTTATGGAATTCCCATGCACAATTAAACCCTAATAACACCCCTAAGCGAACCCTTACTAAACGCTCAACTAAATGCTGTCTATCGTCCGATGGTTGTAATTAATAAGACACGCCAGCAATCATAATTGAAAACATGTCTCTTAGCGCCGAAAGCCTCGTAACAGCAACACGTTGCAAGTAGCCTGCGGGGGCAGGGGGGAGATGGGAGGGGAAAGAGTGGGATGGGACCCAGTATCAAACAATCTTAAACTTAACAAGCCACAACACACACACTCACTCCCCCGTACTTGCTGCGTCCCAACGACGATTGTTTGACTTTGCAGCCGTGTTGCAAGCTGCAAACTGCAAACTGCACCACTTCATGTGCCACAGTGTGTGTGTGTGTGTGTCTATTAGCAAAGACAGCTAGGAAAATACCAGTTGCTGGTTGCAGGTTGCCACTGGCTGTGTTGCACGTGAGACGAGACGAGACGAGACGCGGCACAGACGAGCATAAGATAAACAATTGCCTCTCCGAAGGCAGCACAGCGGCCGGAACGTGCGGCCAGCCAAATGCAATTAAGCTAAAAATGTGAAAAATATCCCCCCAGCGGAGGCCCTGGATAGACACATCCTCCTCCTCCTCATCCTCCTCCTCCCGCTGGTCGCTCCACACCCATGGCAGCCATGTCTGCGCCCAGAAATGGTAGCCCCTCTCGATAAATAAAAATGTAAATTATGCCACAGCTCCTCGGCTCTGGCTCTAAATTGATAAAAAAAGAGCTGCTGCTGCACCGGCCGGGGCGGAGCTGCATCGGAAATGGTGGAGGTCGTACGGAATATAGAGTTTTAATTGGCGTTAGTGGATGGTCGGCTATAGAGACTGGATTAATTGATGAGATAATTTGTGGCCAGAACGGAGGATGTAAACGAGTGGAAACGAGTGGATGGATATATCAGAGTAAATGCTTGGATAAACAAAGATATATTAGCATGCTCTGGTTCTTAATTAAGATCTTTCTACTATTACCTATTTAATTATAAATATAAGCATTAGAAAATGATTTAAAATGCAAACTTCTAGCTGGAATTTATACACTTAAAATACTTTCATTTAAAAATTTACAGATCTAGGGATTATGTGACCTGACCCTAAGCTAAACAAACTCTGTTTGGTATTTAATCCCTGAACTCCCTACCCAGTGACTTGACTCTTTCAGCTAATCCTCAGATGCTCTAATCCCGCCAAGGAACCTAAACAAAGGGACTGTTTGAAGGGAGAGCTCTGGAGATATACTCGTATACCCATTTCAATTGCACAATTTGGACAGCTGTGTGCGCGAAGGCAGCCGTGCAGGACCCCTGGGCATCTCCTCCGACTCGCGTTCGTCCTTCCTGTTACATGCAGTTGCGTCGGCGTTCGCTTTGACATTCCCTGGCCCAGTGCAAGTGGCATCTCGCAGGGGTCCTGTAAGCGCGAGGGCTGAACAGGAAGCGGCCTGAATTTCGAACCGGGGGAACCCGCCGATAGCCGAGAGCCCTACTTAGATAACAATTGTGCAGAAAGTGCATTCGCAATGTAAGTGCAGCCAAGACAGCTGAGCGGTGCCACGCCGAGTGGAAAGGATGCCGCAGGGCGCAGGGACCCGGCCAGGCCGGGATATGTGTCAAGGGCAGGCGCCAAGTCAGGGATGAAAACGTTCAAGAAGCCAAGAGAACACGGCCAAGACCAAGTACAAGTCGCTGTCTGTCTGTCGGCGTGTCCTACAGGATCCTACAGCTGTCGCAGGGTCCGTAGTCGGGGTCACACCCACCGGTCAGGACAATCAGCAATAAAACAGGACCAGCGAAAGGGAATTGCGACAGAAAAGAGAAAACCGCAAGCCAAATTGACCGGAAGCTCTTATTAATTTGCTATTAGCCATAGACAGACAGGAAGTTAACTTAATTTGTGTGGCTTTTGGCCTAAACAGGCTGGACACGGACCAAAAAAAATGTATGAAGCAGCCCAAACAAAACGTTTTCTAAACAGGATGTGACAGGAGCCTGACTTCAAACAGTCGAGCTGACAACCTGCCGAGTGGTTAAAAAAAAAACCAACACAGGTAAGCTTTTACAGTTAGCACTAACGAAGGCTGATTAGATCAGGCAGGACAAAGGACATCCCTAGCTAGCATCCAGCCCGCCCCAATCGAGGTCAATTATAAATGTTTGCTCCCATTGCGTTAGGTCACTTTTGCCCCGGCTTTCACTTTTTACACTGCCGCAAAAAAAGGGATGCAAATGGGGGAAGGGGAAACACCCCAGACTTGAGATCGCAGCCCCGCGATACACTCACGGCCCAAGGAAAAGAACAAAAGTCGTTAATGATAAGAGCCCAAATGACGTACAGCCCCCTCTTCGTCTCCTTTGTTTTTTTGTTTTATTTTTGCACACATGCCAAGGTTCACCTTGGACTCGAGCTGGAGTGGAAGTGTTCCCGTTTTTATTGCCACATCGAGACAGGAAGCACTCGGCATCAACTCGGCGCACAATGGGGGAAGAGACCCCTCTTTACCACTCTCTCTCTCTCACTGTAGACAATTGCTGTTCCACAAATGAGGTGCGAGCTCTCGATGGCGAGATTATCATATCAGGGCATATATCGGATGCGAAGAGGCCGTGCAGCACCCTCAGTTTTTTTGGCATAGGAAACAGCAGTGTCCTACTTCAGCGAGTCCTGCTTCGGCTGCAGCTTCAGCTCCTGTTCCTGCTTCTGCTTTTGCTGCTGCTGTTCCTGCTTCTGCTTTTGCTGCTCCCGCTTCTACTTTTGCTGCTGCTGCTCCTGCTATTACTTCTACTTTTGCTGCTGCTGCTCCTGCTTCTGCTTTTCCTGCTGCTCCTGCTTTTGCTCCTGAAAGTGAAACCCGAGGTCTGGCAGGAAGCGTGTGCCAACTGTATTCTGGTTTTCTTCAACCAGCACGTGCTGCTGAGCCCAGAGATGAGTGGGGAATCACATAATGCACCCCTCAGAGGCTGTGGCCAAAGGGATAACTGGTTTAAGGGTATAATCGGAAGCTAACTGAACAACAGACATATTAATAAAGCAAGGCAAGCTCTGAGAACTAAAAACAATAACTAATTAGGATTTAAATAGGAGGAAAAAACTCAAGAAGACACTATTCATTTAGCAAAAGAAAACCCTGCCTGACATGCAAATAAAAATACTTAAATATCAAATCCAGGTGTTCAACTTGTCCCCTGTTTTTCTTTAATTTCAACAACTCCACTTTATTATCTTGGCGGAGTCAAACATCCTGATCCCATAAACGCTTAACCAAGTCCTAGGGCGAGAGCATTTTCCTCAACAGTTTTCACACAGCCCTCGGGCATTTGTGAATAATGATTTTATGCCTTCGATGACAGTTCGCTGGCTGACGCCAACTTTAGTTTGGTTAGATCGGCTTAATTATTCGTAGACAAATGGCCGTTGCCATTTCCAGAGAGGCAACCGTAAAAAAACGTAAAAAAGTCAATTAAAAATGGCGTGGGGAGGGGTACCTAATGCGGCGGGTGACAAAGGGAGAGTTGTTGTTGTTGGCATCGCGAACTGTCAGCGGACACGCGCCACCATGGAGTTGCAATTTCCGACTTATGCGTGCGAAAATGTTGCATGGCCAAGTGGCAACTCCGGCCAAAAACGCAAACAGAGGCGAATGGAAAGCGCAACGGCGGCAGTCCCATCTCCGTCTGGCGTCGCTTTTAATGCTTTTCTTGGTGTGAATTAATTTTATTGCCTAATTGTCTCTCCACGCCACATGTTGGAACTATTAAGCGCATTTTAAACAGGCCCAACTATGTAAGTTTATGATCCTCCATGGGCCCGCCCCCTTTTCCGAGGGCCTGCCACTCGAACATTACGAGTCCGCCCGCAGGAAAAAATGTGTTTTCCAAATATATTCAACTCTCCTCGCTTCCCCCTTATAGTTTTTGGAGACACTTAGAATTGGTTTTTGTTTTTGCTCTAAACACTGGAATATGTCTTTATTTTTATGCAGAAAACGTTTTGCCAGAGCCGAAAAATCAGCAAACAGGAAATGCTCTCTGGGAAATATAAGTATTTCGGGGAATCTACAGCAGCGGAAGATATTATGAAAGGTGTATCTTTATGGCCAAAAAAGTAGTTGCAGCAGTATTTCTTAGGGAGAAATGTTTGACAAGTTTTCGTTTTTAAGATGAACTAATAAGCAGTTGGAATTGTATTTAGTTGTAAGACTTTGTTGCCAAGTTTGGGTTCTAGATCTTAGGGATCCTTAAAAAAAATAAATCAAATTAAGAAGGTAGAAGTTTGGAGACAACATTATGTTTATTTTATTTATTTTGTTGCTCAAAAAATCACTTTAATTTTAATCTACATAGGGAACACATGTTATTTTTAGTTATATTTTTATTATAAATTAAAATATTCAAAGACTTTCCATGAAACACGTGTAAGATAACACACTTTAAGGGATTACGATACTCGTTTTAGTAAAGTATGAAATAATATCCAACTTCATAAACCAAACCAAGGTTGTTACATGCCAAAATAATATAATAAAATATAATATATATAATATAATATACTATAGTTATCTAAGAAGTTTTAACTATTTGCTGGCAATCTTAGCCCTCCCTTTTAGTGGAAATATTGATCACTAGACGACTTCTTTCGTTAATTAGTGCCGCAGATACCGTTTGCATCCCACAGATACGTATCTTTTGCATTTCGCCCTGGTATTATTTCAGCTGTTCCCGAACTTGTCTAGGACCGCCATCGTTCGCTGTCCGCCCTGGTCCCTGTCACCCGCGTCACCCGTCACCCTCACCTGTTTGCATTGCCATGGCAACGGGGATCGACCTCCCCTCCGCCAGTGTTTTCCTCTCGGCGAGCAAGCGTTTTTTATTTTTTTTTTTTATTAATTGCACGTGGGGGACCTTCGGTGGTTGTGTCTGTGTCTTCTAGCCGTTTTTTTTCTCTTTTTTTTTCTGTTGTTCCTATTCTGCCCTGCAGTTCCTGTTCCCTTCTGACCGGTAGTGTTGTTTTTTTTTCTCTTTTTTCTTCCTGACTTTTCCTCAGCACTTCCCGCTCATTTTTTGTTCCTCCTTGGCACAATGGGTTAACCCACACTCGCACACTGGCACATCTGATCACTTCCCCGACTCGATTACGCTTCCGGTGCGGTCCGCTTCCCTACTTCTTTTTAGTGCCAACGGATCCTGCCATCGAATGACACAATTTCTGTTTTGTCATCTGCCCGGAGAACGCTTCCTCCGCTGCCTCTGGACGGGGCCCATTGTCATTAGCCTCCTTTCTATGTGCCACACGAAAGGTAGCTCCGCCTGATGATCGTGGCAATTAGGTGAGCACCGCGTTGCGAGCTGCAAAGGCAAATCCATTGTCTGGGGCCGAGGGGCACGGCGAACATAAATTATGGGATAATCTGACATAAGCGTATTTCCATGATCTGCTCGGGGCTTTATAGGAGACTGAATGAATGAGTAACTGACTGAGTGAGTGAATGAATTACTGACTGACTGAAGCAGTGATTGAGTGACTGACTGACTTGGCTGGCTGACAACTTCCTGCTGGTGGGGGGGTTAGAGAAAGAGGGTCTGCTCCCCCCTTTCACCTCTCTAATTAGTGTCTGTGTAATTTGCTTGGCAGATTAGCTGACATTCACATTACCTGCCGTGCTATAACTGCAGCCACTAACATCACTGGATTAGGTCTGGCTAACACGCAAAGTTTAGCCATTGCATCCCTCGTGTGGGGAACAAAATACGATGACACCGATAAGCGGCTACCGTCGTCTGACATGCGAGCTAGCAAACCAACCTCTAACCGCCCATGCCGCCCACAGCCTACCACCCACCACCCACATCCCACCTTAGCTCATTCAATTTGCTTAGGAATTGATTTGTTTTTGGGGTTAGTGTCAAGCGCACGCAAGCCGGGTCAACACTCAACTCTGACCCCCAAGGGATGCAGCTGGTCCGGTCCGAAAAAAATACAAAAAATTTGAAATATTCACACTGCGCCCCCCATTAATTTGGTATTTTATATTATTTCGTAATGCGATTGTCTTAATTGTGTGTCTAATCAATCAAATTCTGTTTACTTAAAACCGAGGCGAACACACACACAAAAATTGGGGGCGCTTCATTATGATAACAACTGGGAATTTATCGAATTCCGTTCTTGGGCTTGTGCGGCGGTTATCTTCCGATGCGAACGCATAATTCCCGGAGACCCCGTGCGATTAGATTAACCCGGCAACAGTGTCGACGGGGCATTTGATATAACGCTGGTCAGGCTGGCCTTAGGCTTTGCGTTACCAAACTGTCCAGGCGTAAGGCCTCCTCCGATAAACACACGGAAACACACTAATTAAGGCGCTAGATTTTTAGATATACATGTACTCTATATATATGTATAGTATATATATAAATATATATGTAGGGCCTTATTCAAGGGGCAGTGGAATTGGTGAAATTGATTAGATTTGGATAAAAGGCGGCTGGTCACCCCTTATATAGATTAAAATTGGTTCATGATCGATTTATCGTCTTGCGGGCGACTTAATTGTTGCCCCCTTTACGACTCCGATTATGAATTATGAAAATGTCATTCGATTTTAGAGAGCGACAAAGGAAATGGGGGTTGTTGCGAGACGGGTGCATTGAAGGTAGACTGATAAGTGGATTAGAATGCAGATTAAGTTAGTTAAACGAATTTGGAAATTACTTATTAAGTATTAAAAAAGATTAGGAGTTGCAAATTGAGATAATTAAGCTTGAATGATAAGTTCAATTTAAAATCGTTTAAAAGTGTGACCAAATGTCTATATGAAAATAGGATTATTTCAAATCTTCAAGGGTTTGCACTTTATAAAAAATATAATAAGCTGTGGTCTATTTTTAAAATGAATTAGAATGGGCCTGTGTACAATTACAAGTTATAATAAGATACTTATCACAAATTAAATTTAAAAGAATTGTTTTAGTGTGACCAAAGATTATTATTGATTTTTATCAAATTATATTTAAAAGAATTGTTTAGTGGGACCAAAGATTATTATAGATTCTTATAATTTATAGTGTGAGCAAATGTCTTTATGAAACTAGGATTGTTAAAACTGTATAAAAATTTTACATTTTTATACAAATAATAAACTGTTGTCTTTTTTTTCAATAGATTAGATTGTGCCTGTGCACACTCACAAACTATAATAAGATATTTAAAGGAACGACTTTAGTGTGGCCAGCTGTCTACATGAAACTAGGAGTATAAAAGATTGTTGTAATTTTAGGTGTGACCAATTGTATAAATGAAACAAACACTAAAAATAACTTCAATAAAGGGTTTAAAAACTGTATTGAGATACTAAGATGTGATCTTTTTTAAAATGTATAGAAATGTTTCAGCATGTATCCTTATTAATCATAAGTTACATCTAAAACCCTACGTTTTAGAGTGACCAAAAGTACATTAAAAGCAGATCCCTAAGAACCGAATCAATATCTTTTTGTAAGTGTATGCGAATGTGTTGCCCCCTCTCCCTTCCGATTCCAATTAAATTGCCTGAATAATATAGACCGCGAGTGCGAGGAAGGTGCCTAGATTCCAGACTGATAAGTGGATTAGACGATCACAGGTAGCCAGAGCGCGCGATCGCCAATAAATCGCTGGTAATTTGAATCGATTTGGGGCGAGCGCGGGGGGGAGGCCAAGCCAAGTAGTGCCAGTTAGTGCTTATTTTCCCGCATTCCGCTTTGCGCTGCAAAATTCAAACTCTAATCCCCTGTAAGATGTCCACACACACCGAGCATTTCCTCTTGCCATTAGCCATTAGCCGGCCAGCCACTTGGCGGCGGGAACAGGGATGATGGGTGCCACTTCCTGGGGCAGAAAGCGAACGATCGTCGCTGCCGTCGCTGTTAATGTGTGACTTTTGCTGTGTTTTTTCAACGACATTAATTTCGTGTGTTGGATCTTAAGCCGGATTTAGGTAAGCAGCTCAGCGATCGTCGAGCAGCAGCAGCAGCAGAAGCAGCGCGTCGCATTAAAAACGCTTCCAGACGGCTACACGGCCGCTCCAGCTTTGGTCACATTTTGTTGGGACCGCTTAGGAAATATAATCCCTTTTGTCGATGCCAGGCATGATCGCCGCTTACTCACTTGCGATGGCAACAGTGAAGGCAACAGCTACAGCGATCACCTGTTCGGTATCGATATATATATGTCGGAACCTTATTTCTGTTTTCAAAGCATTAAGTTAGTTAAATGAGGATTAATTGGAACTACATTATTATTTGCAATATTTGGCTTCTTCAACTAGCAGCTGCGCGTTGTTCTTATTCTTGGTATTAGCAGCAATATTTGG
>JAEIIG010032507.1:0-33670 GCA_018904695.1 Drosophila parvula | reverse complement strand
GCTATTGCGCCCCAGCGAGACGACGGTGCGACTGGCGGACAGACTCTTGCTACCGAAGCGGAAGCAATGCGCCGCCGAGATCACCGTCCTGGCCGAGATCAGGGTGCCACCGCAGGTGAAGCTGTACTCGTTGCCAATGCGCTCGAGCAAGGCCACCATCCAGGGGAACTGGCCCCGCTGCACCACCTCGCCAAAGTGTATGAAAGCCGTCTGGATGGGTTTCTCCCGCCCGCAGACAAGGTTCAGCTGCCCAAGGGTCTGGGGAGAGGCAACAATCGGAGGCGTAGGCGGTGGGTTCGTTGTGGCCACCGGCTGCGGTGGTAGTGACGGTGCCTGCGGCTTCAGCCTTGGGACATCGGGAGGCGGCAACGGTTCCCACCTCGGCTGTTGGGAAGGCAGCAGCTGGGGTCGCTGATCTGGAGCCGGATCCAGCTGGGGAATTTCGGAGGTTGGAATCGTCTGGGGCCTTGGTAGAGCCGACAGCGGAATGGCTGTGCTCACCGTATGCATTAAGAAGATCTGTAGGCTAGGCGGATCATCTGGAAGGAAATAGAACGTAAAATAAGAGATCAAGCTAAGTGATCTTCCTAGATCCAGGTCTTCTTCTCACACGGTAAATCCTGGCAAATGGTTTCTCCGTTGACGACAATCCTCGTCAGCTTGGGCACCACGTGCGGCAGGGGAAATTTGATCAGGAAGTTGATTTTCTCTTTGTTCTGCAGTTTGTATCTCACAGAGGACTCGCTCCCCAATAACTTAATTTCGCCCGGGTCTTCCTACGAGAAATATAGTATAAGATTCAATGGAAAATGATCTTAGGCGAGATCCGAGTGAGCGAACCGGACTGGGGAATGTCGTACCGCGGCGCTGACATCTGGCTGAGAGAGCTCGACCTGCACGAGATTCTCTGTGGAGGTGCCGTCTAGGACCACGGACACCTGTCCCACGACCCGATCGTTCAGTTCTTGGTAAGCAAAGTTATCGGGACAAGCAACAGGCGGTGGGTTCTGGCCAAAACCATAGCAGATCTGCCAAACGAGAAAAACCAGGAAGCAGAAATCGCGGCACATGGCGCCTGCACTGCCCATAAATATTTATTAAATGGTAACAACAAATAGCGATGCACTCGCGTGAGATTTTCACTGAGAAACCGCACTCGGCGAGAGTCGAGCGTTGAATGTTTTAAGTAAAAGCAATTTATTTACGACCTGGTCTAGTAGGCTCTCCCAACCTGATCCGAGCTAGTTACCCGCTTATAACCTTGCTCGAGGGTGGAGATCTATTTCTCTTCACTTTGAACTCAAAACAATTTAAATAACATTAAATTTTATTAGTTGATTGGGATTATTATTTGTATTGCATTCAATGATTGGTGAAACCATTTAAGCTCAGGCTTGGATCTTCCCATGACATGTCTGTAGAGAATCCTCTGCAAATCGCTTAAGAACTATATCTACCGAAAAGCCTCTATTGGGCATCCCTGCTCCCAAATATTTATATAAAATTTGACCTTGCTCCTTTAAAATGGATAATTAGAAAACAGATCGGAAAACTGCATTGTAGTTATGACTTTTATTATGCTTCCATATTTATTATTCTGTCTTAGCCTAGTTTGGTGCCACACATTTCCCGCTTAGGTGCTGATAAAGAGGCTTATTCGTATGTCCTGCTTATGTGCTTGGTAGGTCCTTTTGTTATAGCCACGGCACATCCCTATTCTTGTTGTGGAAAAGTAGTGTGCGGGTGACAAATGTGGTAGGTCTATCATCTGCAAGGATGTAAACATATTTTTGATATCGATTTTCCTGCAGATCTTAATAATGCTTTACTTACACGGCTTATCTCGGCAAATGGTTTCTCCGTTGACCTCAATCTTTGTCAGCTTGGGCAGCACCTCCGACGAGGACAAGTCCATCTGGAAGTTGATGTTCTTATTGTTCACCAGCTTTTCCCTCACGGATGCCCCGCTGTCCAAAAATGTGATTTCGCCCACGTCCCCCTACGACATAAGCAAGATGCAATGGAAAATATTTCAACCAAGATCCGAGAAAATCTTACCGAATCACTCACACCCCGCACGGAGAGCTCGACCTTCAGCTTGTTCTCTGTAAGGGAGCCATTTAAGGGCACGGATACCTGTCCCACATACCGATCGTTGAATTTAAGGTAAGCAAAGTTATCGGGACAGACAACAGGTGGCAGGTCTTGGCTGAAACCTTGGCAGATCGCCAGAATGAGAGTGACCAGGAAGTAGAGATTACGGCCGCCCATGGTGAGTGGAAAAACGAAGCACTATTTGTTTAACTATATTTATTAATCGCGTGTATTTTCCACAGAGAAACCGCACTCGGCGAGAGTCGAGCAATGAATGATTTAGTTAAAGTCAATTGGTTTCCGATCTGGTCTAGTTGGCTCTCATAACCTGATCCCAGCTGAGCTACTCATGCGGATCGAGATCTTCACTCTTTACGTAGAACTCAAAACAATTATAATAAAATTTAAAATAAAATAAATTAAAGTAGATTTCGTATACGAGTACAAGCAGTGGTTCTCTTCTTTATTCTCCTCAATGATTAATGAAACCACTTGGAATTGCCCGTGGCGCATTGAGCAGTCCAAAGGCCTCAGCTCAGGGCTTGGTGTTTCCCGTGACGTGTCCGCAAAGGAGGCTCTCTCCGCTCCGGACTCAGTTCCACATGTTCCGGCGCACCCAGTCAATGTGCTTGGCCACATCGGTGAAGACGGAGGGCCTGGTCAGGTCGCAGGTGTTCCTCTCATCGTCGTGAGCTCCGCCGGCAATGACGCCGCGCAGCACCCAAACGTCGCCTTCCCGGAGCATCAGCGGTCCGCCGCCGTCGGTGGCGCAGGGTCCGGTGCCCGCCTTCTGGGCGCAGAGTGTGCTCGGCTGGAACAGGGGACCAGGTGGCAGCTCCCGAAGGCACCTGGCTTCGGACACAATATTCATGTCGGCCACCTTGGCCACATCCGAATTCCCAGTACCGGCCTCGTCAGGGCCCCATCCAGCCACGTACGTCTGCTCGCCCTGCGGCAAGTCCAGCCTGTAGGCGCTGCTCCACAGGCAGATGGGCACTATGAAGTTGGTGAAGCTGCAAAGGATTAAGTTACTATTAAGCTGCTCTTATTGGGATATATCCCGCAGATCAACTTACGGCACAGGTGTCTCTAGTCTGGCCAGGGCGAGATCCGCCTCCGTGTACCGCTCATACTGATACTTCTCATGGATGAGCAGCTGGGAAACGCCACGAAACTCGCCAAGGGAGAGCAGGTCGAGGGTGTTGCGTCCCAGCGAGACGGCAGTGCGGCTGGCGGGCAGATCCCGAAAACCCGGTATCCGGAAGCAGTGGGCCGCCGTGAGGACCGTGGAAGCGCTGATCAGGGAGCCTCCGCAAAAGAAGATCGGTCCGTTGTTCTCGCGTCGCTCGAACATGCCCACCAGCCACGGCATCTTGCCTCGCTCCAGACGCGTTCCCCGGAAGACCAACGGCGTGGTGGTGGCCCTCTCCCGGCCGCATTGAAGGGACAGGCTGCTGGAAGGTGCCTGCTGGGAGACGAGGGTCTCGCGGTTATTAATTTCGGGGCGACTTGATGTCGTGACCCAGCTTGCGGACGGTTGGCTTATCTGAGGTATCGACTCTCCAGCTGAATTTAGGCCCTCCGGTCCCAGGAGCGTATCATTACCTTCGAAGTAGGTCTGAGCCACCTCAGACACTTCAGGGTTTCGGTTCGGGTTCCTAGAGGGGTTTCTGATGGGGTTCCTGGTTGGGAAGCTCTCTTCCCAGTCACCTACACTAAGGCTGGGGTTCGTAATCGGGTTTCGGGACGGTGCTTGTGGGAAACTCGCTTCCTCATTACGGCCAATGCCACCAATCGGGGGGGTCGACAGGGTCAGCGTGTGCACCAGGGTGATGCCCGTTCTTGGTTGGCTATCTGCAAGATAAATATCCCATTTAGACATGGTTACATTATTACCAATTCTGGAAACTACATACACTTGGATGCACTGCATATCTCCCTGTGATTAAGTCGAATGCCGGTGATCTTGGGTGGCGATCCCGGAA
Organism: Drosophila parvula; assembly: GCA_018904695.1. Classification (NCBI taxonomy): domain Eukaryota; kingdom Metazoa; phylum Arthropoda; class Insecta; order Diptera; family Drosophilidae; genus Drosophila; species Drosophila parvula. The sequence continues at coordinate 29,591 of JAEIIG010032507.1, read as the reverse complement.
GTGGAAAGTCAACGCGGTAGGTTACCGGCACATTCTGTCTCACTTTCGACACCGTTGCAGCATCGCTATCCACCAAGGATATACTCCCCACATTGTTGGTCTGACAGAAGAATCGTTCAATGTATTATTTATAGCAAGTATAATGATTAAAAACAACTCTTAATAATGCTCCAAGATCTCTGTCTCCCTGAGACTTGTTTGCCCCGACCTTTTTCATTTGTTCACATTTGCAAAGGCAACTTGGGGGAAAAATCACAACCGCAAGCTGATAAGACTGAGGCCAGCAGCACAGTCCGACCCGATTGAGAATTTCCCAACCACAAAACTTACAAAGTTATAGACTCCCTTCTGCGACATCTCCAGGCTGAGATCGTGGAGCACTAACTGCGGGTCGAGACGCAGTGTGATCTGGCCAATGTACTGGCCCTGATAGCCCCGGTACACAAACTCCGGGAAGCAGTTGTTATGTGGCAGCTGACCCAGGCCCGGAGAGACCAGTAGAATCACATGGAGCAGGGGGAGAGCAGTAGCCAGCAGCTGAAGCCGCCGCATTGCAACTGAGCGGGAACTGCACGTATCTTAGCTAATAATTTACGATCTCGATCGAGAACCTCACTCAATGAGCGCCGACTCGCGAATGATCCAAGTTGCTGTCCGATCCCAGACGCTCGCCAGTGGTGGAAATCGGAGCTAATCTCTGGCAGCTAGTTTTGAGAGCGCTAATAAATGTATTTCCACGTTTTCAGCACTCAATTATGCAAACATCTCATTCCTCCCGCCCCTGGAATTCCATGGGGATTTCGCTTTGATGTATCGTTTACATTTTAATTAGAAAAATGCGTTAATATGATTGCATCAGCCCCATCTGTGCTGGTGTCTTTCAAAATCTTTTGAGAAGGCCAAGGGAAATTATTTATGAATCTCTCCTATTCCCCAGTATTAACTTACGTCCGTTGGTTTCTCGAATACTTTCTAAGAGAGATATATTTCCTCTAGATATATTTCTTGATTAATTAAAAAACAAATGGATGACTGCATTGTTAGTGCGACTTTTATTATGCTGTCTTAGCCTGGCTTAGTGCCACAAATGTCCTGCTTATGTTGAAGTGCTCTATATGTCCTGCTTATGTGCTTACGTATTGGTGCTCTATATGTCCTGCTTATGTGCCGTGTGTGATCTATGTATTTCCTAATCTTCTCCTGTCCCCCCTATCCCGTAGGAATGCTCTCGCGATAGTCCTGGATAAGATCCTGGAGCGAGGTTTCAGTGAGTAGGCGCTCCTCCGTGTAGTCCTCCAAGGCCTGCTCCATGCAATGAACGCTCTGGGACTGGCTTTGCTCTAGCTGATCGGATGCAGACCACCGATCATGAAGGTCCTGGGGCGCGAGCTTTAGTCCTTTGAGAGCACCTCTGACCGCCTTCCGGCACTCCTTGGCCCTAAGGCTGGAACAGTCCTCGCTAGCCTCGATTAGCTGATCCGTCGGACCGTGCAGACTGTCGAGGGACTTGGCCAGGTCCAGGTTAAACTGGATCTGGAGCCATACGAACTCCCCGGCACAACTGCGCAGTCGGGTGCCGTAGCGATTGTTCAGCTGTTCGGTGATGGTGACGGCTTCTGCTGTGCGGAGACCTTCCGTGGCCTCCATCACCTTGCGGACCTGGTCCGCCGCCCAGAACCGCCACTCCTCCTGGTGCCTGAAGAGCCGCACGATCTCCTTTTGCTGATTTCCGATGGCCCTGAGACTCGCCTCCAGCTTGGGCAGGGCCAGACTCAAGCCAGTCAGGGCGTCCAGATCCTCCTGCAGGGCTTGCCTTCTCTTCTTCTCGGGTGTGTTGGGCAGATCAGACAGGATCCCCCTTACCGCGTTATCCCACTTTTCCCGCAGTTGGGCAATGGTTTCAGCATTCTCATTCTGAAGGTCACTGGTTGGTTGGAGCACAAGGTAGCCACTGTCGCTTAGGGGTTCCGAATCCGGTTCTATTTCTGCATTTCCCTGGTTTCCTGTCTCGTATCTTATGTCCTTAGGCTCTTTGGCCTTGCTTGCGCCCAGGGCCAGGAGCAGGAGCAGCCACATCATCGCCTGCATCGTTCCAACCGCCTCCTTGGAGGCTCGGAAATGTACTAATCTCGTTATGGATTTAATCTATAAGATAATACTCGTTGGAAACTCAATTACTTGTAAATATTTGACCATGTAAATATTGGTTCAGCTGACGACGTTCATTGGGCAGCCAGCACGTGGTCAGTGTGTATTTATTATAATTACAAAAATAATAGTAACAGTAAAGCAAGCATTTAAAAATTAATTTTATCTGAAAGATCCGGTAATTTTCTTAATAACATTAATAACTAAAAGAGATTATTTATTAACTTACCTTTTTATTTGTTTAAATACTCGTTTTCGAATGATAACTGTCACAAAAGTGCAAAGTTTGTCACTATTTTGTATTAATATATATAAAGAGTATGCAAACTTTTATAATTGTCTTTCTGTTGTTATTACAAAAATACACTCTATATTTATAATAAAGAAAATATTATATCGAGTTTTTAGAACAATGTTAGCTAAATTTAATTGCTTCATTATAAAAATACGACATTTTCATAAATACGTATATTCATAAGGGCGACATTTAATGTTTGTTTGTTTATTTGTTGCTTGTTATTTTATGTGCTGAATTTCTCGATATGGTTCAAAGTACCACACAACAAATAATAGTAATAATAAATGTAAAAAGTAACAATAAGATTCCTTAAAAAGAGCATCCCAGGATGGAGGATGTCCTCCGAACGACACCAAGTGTTTTCAGCAACTGATCAAATAAATACTTACAAACTCTCGTCGGGTATTTCATACTTTTCGCTATTTATGGTCGGGGAACCTGTGACAAGCCTTTTATTTGTTTTTGTTTTCCCCTAAACTCGGAGTCATCCATCAACGCTAGCGAAATAATTTCAATATTTAGAAAGAAATATGTATATAAGTCGCAAACCCGTTTGGCCACAAATCACCATACAATAGAACGCACGGGTCTTGGCTTGTGTGTGTCTCTCTTTAATCTAATTGCTTCATCGTACAGTGCGGACTATCTGATATTGTCATTGATCCACTCCAGGTGCTTGGCCAGGTCGCAGTACAGCACATACTGGGTCAGCTTGCAGGAACCGGCAGGATCCCGCTCCCCGGAGGAGACTATACCCCTCAGCATCCAGCGGCTGCCGCGACGCACCATCAGTCCACCGCCAGAGTCGCCCAGACATGGCCCAGATCCATCCATGTTGCCGGCGCACAGCGTTCGCTCCGTGACCGCTGTTGCCCGCCATGTGCTGGCACAGTCCGTGGCGCTGGCAATGCGCGCCTCCACCACCCGCGGGTACTTGGTGGGAATGTTGCCCACCTCGTCGGTGCCCCAGCCGGCGATGCTGCCGGTAGTGGCCACCGTGGCGCTCGCCTCCGCCGTCCACAGGCAAATCGGTCCAATAATGTCGTTGAACCTGAAGCACAGAAATGATTGAAATTATTAATGAACTTCGAACACGTGTTAGATTTGGTAAGTCATCAATTATCACCTTTTTTGTCAGTGGTTTTCTCAAATTAATACTGTATGCAAAATTCCAGATAATTTCCAACTTCAGTTGCGTAATTAAATAAATATTTACTACGTTTTATTAAATTGCTACCTTTTAATAATGTTTATAAGTCTTTTTTATTTACTTGCACTTCTTCTTATCCCCACAATCATTATCAATTGTGATCAACACTGCGTATACGTAATTTATCAGAATAAAAACATCTTAATATCAGCTAAGATAATCTATTTAATGTGCTAAGGAGTCATCACTTCGTATGTGTAACTGTTTCTATATTGAAGACACTTCTTTTATTAAATGATTGCCTAATTTATCTTCTGATTAAATGTTTTTCTATTAATTGATTTCTTAACAAATCTAAACCAAAGATAAAAATAGAAACAGAGATACTCACACCACTGCCCGGACCATGGTTACCAAGGCAATGTCCGCATCGGAGAGCACTCTGGTGTTGTACTCCGGATGCCAGACCATCTTGCGGACATTCCGCATCTCGGCCCCATCCTCAGCGTAGTCCAGCAGATCGTAGCGTCCCAGTCCAATGACCACCCGCTTCTCGGACACCTTGTGGACACAGTGAGCGGCGGTGATCACGATAGTGGTGGAGAGCAGGGAGCCGCCGCACTTGAAGTCCAACGACGGGGTCTTGTGGAAGATGGCCGCTAGCCAGGGATACCGGCCGCGGGGAAGCTCCTGGCCATTGTAGATGAACGGAGTAGTGCTGCCCTCCGCTCCACAGACTCCGGCTGCCGAAGTCGGTCGGGGATTTAAGCGAACCGCTGGAGGAGTAGCAGCAGGAGTAGCAGGAGGAGTAGCAGGAGGAGTAGCAGGGGCAGTAGCGGGAGATGCAACCGTGGGAGCCGTAGGTGAAGGTGGAGCAGCACTTGGGATGGTGGCCACTGGTTCTGGTGGTGATGGGGGGACCGGTGCCGCTGTCACTGGTTCCCTGGTAGCTGGAAAGGTGTCCACTGGCGTCTGCCAAAAGACCGGTCGGCGCCTATTGCTATTGAAGCTCGACCAGACATCATTGGTGCTGCCACCGCCGGACGGGAAGAATACGCTCTGTACATCCACATCGAAGCCATCTCTGGGGAAGGGAATGAATCCCCCCGAACTGGAAGGCACCGGTGCCAGCGATCCAGTGATCTGAATCTCATAGAATCGATTGAAGAAGCTGTTTGGGGGACCATCTGAAATGAATCTCAAAAATATTTAAACGCAGCTTAAAAAATGTATTATTTTTTCCAAAAATATATGATAAATTATTGTCACTTTCTGATGAGAAACATTTCTTAGGAAATACATTTTGTGTTTAATATTTTTGATTGATTGATTAAGTCTTATTCTCCTCTGCTTAATTTTAGAAAAGCTTAATTAAAGTGCACATTTTTAAAGAGAATTAGATGTTTATTATTTATTAGAGAATTCTTCCAGAGAATTTATACACAATGTGAAAGGAAGCCCACTGTCCAACACAAAACTTCTACCTTTGAAGTAGAAAAACAAATAAATAACTTCAGAAAACGTGCTTGAATAGATTCCACTTTCCATTCGTATACAAAATTCAATTCAATCTTTGTTTACATTTATCTTTACTCTCTCTTATTTATATTATATATGTTTGTACATATTTTATATTATTCTTGTTTGGTTTTTTGTGACTTCGCCAAGAGTTGCTATTTTTGGGGTCTTTACTCACATTCGGTGGCCGAGCAGAGCAGCTGGTCGTTATAGGAGAGACGCGACAACTTGGGCAGCAGGCCCGTGGCCGGGTCCGGTCTCAGGTCAACCCGGAATCGCGATGGTCCGGCACCAGACCGAGCTGCGCTCTCGTCCGGATAGGGGATCAGACCGCCGACGGCTGAGGCCTGTGGAATGCAGAGAAACAGGGAGGCAAGGTGGTCGGATGAGTGGTCAGTTGTCCATAAGGGCGGATAGTTCGGCGGCCAGCGCGTACATCATGATCACCCCGCTGCGTGAGGCGCAGATCGATGCGGTTGCGACCCCGCGTCAAGCCCGGCAGCGTCACCTCGCCCTGGAGGCCACTGAAGGCATCGTTCACATACTGGAAGTACTGCTGGCAGGTGTTCTCCGGCAGCAGCTGGCCACCGGCCACGGCGATCAGCGAGAAGGAGAGTACGGTCCACGCCGGAACTGACATGCCTTTCCGGAATCTCGGGTCCGCACGCGACGACCGACAACGGATAAATGAAGCCGCAACCACCACAAACCATGGGGAGCCGCTCGAGAACCAGAGACTCTCAACGGGCAGCGCAGGCTGACTCACTGAGGGAGCAAACTGGAAATTCCCCATCGTGCAGAGCCAATAAGACACGGCTTTCAGCAAAACAAATAGAACTTCGGAATGGAGACTGACAACTGAGAAGGTACTCATTGAGCTAAGGGGGAATATTAAAGAAAATAATTAGTATAGAATCGAAATCTATTTATTTATTTTAATTTAAAGAATATCCATGTAAAAATAAATCATAAATAGAGCCAATATCTGACTGCTTCCAATGATTATTCAAAGAAAAAGAAACATCAAATATTGTATTTTAATATATTTAATATTATTTATACGTGTAATAGCTTAGTCCGATATACCCACCTATTTAATGGGAGTTCTGCGATATTCCACTTAGTTTTAAATCCCGCTCAGCTGCTTTTTGAGTGGAAAACAAAAACCCCCCTTAGATAATAAGCGTGGGACTTGTTGTATAAACAAAACAAATCCAAATTATATCCGTCTCTTATTGCTCTCCAATACAAATTGAGATCCCATCTTGATTCTCTCTCTGATTTTGACGGATTAATTTGACTTTGGATTCCCAGACATGAACACGATCTTAGAAAATAGTGAGAGACAAGTCTTGCCTAACCCAAAATCACTCAATTACTGATAAGCTAGCTCGCTCTTGAGTGGGAAATTACGAATTAATTATAATATATAAACGTATATGCAGCTAATTAAATACACGATTAATTCTCTTAGGGTTTCTTAAATTAAAGAGCAGAGTGACTGAGTGACTGAGAAGCGGAAAACACATTAAACATTAATCACAAACATTAACATAAGCTCTGATGGCTTTCTATTAGTACACGTTAGACTTTTATGTGATATAGTTAGATTTATTAGCGTAATTAAAGCGTGTAAAACATGTCTATTAATGATTATAATAATTATAATTCATTAATTAATTAATAATTAAGATTAACGCCGGTATTCACTTTCAAAACTTGTCATGTTTATTGGGAAAATTCTCTCTCGGGTAGCTTTGACTTCAGAGGCGAGCCATTGTAAGCGATCTTATGGCGGTTTACTTGACCGATAAGAATGTTTATTCGAAATATGTCTTTTCTTCTGAATCAACATCACATCCCTGTCTTGTTTACTCCAAGAAAAGATCTTAAGAGACCATGTTCTGCTGGATCCAGTCGAGATGCGTGGCAATGTCGCAGTAGATGACATACTGACTAAGATCGCAGCTTCCTCCCCGACTTGGCGATATGGAAACGACGCCCCGGATGACCCAGCGGTTATTACGCAGGACGATGAGCGCTGCTCCAGAGTCACCGAAGCAGGGACCATGCGACTGCGTGCTCCCGGCACAGACCGTCCTTCGCGTGATGAAGTCCTGCGCCCGCTTCATCTTCTTCAGGCACTGATCCCTCGGCACCAGCTGGACACTTACCGCCTTCGGGAAGCGTGTCTTCTCACCGGTTTCATCGTGTCCCCATCCTGCCACCGAACCCGTGTCACCCTCGTTCGCCGGCACCCTCATCCCGTTGCCCCACATGCATAGGGGTTGGATGTATCTGGTGTACTCCATCGCCTGCCTTAGTACCAGCAAACCCACGTCCGCGTCTGGGAGGGGATTCCCGTTGTACTGCGGAGCGGTGAGCACATCGGATACACCCACCAAGTCGGCGTGGTCCTCCGGGTTCTGGTTGCGGTCGTGCCGCCCCAGGTACACCCACAGTTGGCTGGCGGACTTGCCGTAGATGCAGTGGGCCGCCGTGATCACGGTCCGCTTGGAGATGACGGATACCACGCACTTGTAGGTGGCCGTGCCGGTGCCTTCGTAGAGGGCCGCCATCCAGGGATACTGACCGCGGGTGACCAGATCGCCTCCGATCTGCTGAGCCGCAAAGCCCTCCATGCCGCACTCGCCGTAGTCGGACTCGTGGACGTGGGGTGTGATTTCGGGTTGGGGCTTGGGGTAGGACTTGGGTTGCGGCGCGGGCTGGTGGCTTGGTTGAGGCAGGAAGGGATTCGACTGGGGATATTGCGTTGGCCTTGGTTGCGCTGGCCTTGGCTCCGCTGGCCTTGGTTCTGCCTTCTGGCGTATGGGCGTTGTGGTGGACATGCTCTGGCGCCGGGTCATCGTGCTCGAGGGGGCACCATCTGTAAAAGGAGAGGAGCGACTCTATAGGTCAGGAGAATAACCTAAAAATCTTTGATTACTCACACTCTGAGTTGCTGCACAGCACCTCGTTGTTTAGCTCCAGTCGGATTAACTTGGGCAGCTCGTTGCCAAAGTCCTGGAAGTCTACGAACACCTGGCCCCGCTCTCCGTTGTGTATGTTCTCGAAAGCCTCGGTTTTGCTTGGATAGGGTTTAAGGCTGCTGACCGTGTGTGCCTGGAAAGCAGTGAGTAATTGAGACCTGGAAGCGTGTCCTCCTCCGACTCCTGCGCTTACCTGGTTAGTTCCGTGGGCATTGAACATGGCCTCCCAGGAAAAGCTGCTGATTCCGGCTTGCGGGGCCGTAAAGAGTCCATAATACTCCCCGTTGCCGCGGCGGTAATAGGAGAAGTAGCTCTCGCAGTTGTGTTGCGGCACCTCCAGTGCCTCCGCCCCAAATGACGAAAACAGACTGAGGAGACAAAGGCCGAGGAGCAAGGTCAGGAAGTGGATTGCCATTGTGCGGTCTAGCACCGATGCTGTTGCCGGCCGAACGAGAACTGAGACCCGGAGCGAAGTCGTTGGACTCGGAATGCAGTCCGCTCGACGCTCGACTGATCTCTCTCCAGATTGCGGAACAGCCCCATTGATAGATTCCGGGCTTTACCCGCCGCTGTTCCAGGTGTGCTGCTGCTCGCGAGAGGGAAAGCTCGTCTTATCAACGGGCAGGGGAATCGTTTGGCAAACCCAGCGAGGCCAGAATCTGGTTTATAGAGATGCCATATTGTATGCTCTTCTCATCATCGGACATCGCTCTTGTCTTTATTATCAACAATAATCCCAATAAGCATTACGCTGGAGCTGTACCCGGACCGATCTTGTAAAAACCAACCAACCAGGCTAGCGAGTACTCTCACCTATGTTCCTTACCATGAATCATACTAGATACTGGTTTAGCATACTTGTTTTTTATGTAAAATGCTATAACTTCACATTGACAATCACTCAATTTCCACATGGTAAATGATAGTTAGTGATACTTTATTGTTTACACGAAATTATTATTTTAATGGTCATTTTAGTGTTTAATATCTCACATCACCATGTTCTGCTGAAACCATTCGAGATGTACTCACTGCCTTGAGAAAGCGGGTCTTCAGGCTTCCAGACTCATGGTATAGCCATCCGGCCACCGATCCGCAGTCACCTTCGCAGTGATTCGGTTTAATGATACACTGAGAAAACAAATACAGAGCCATTCCGATGACTGATCCGATGATAATAAAGGCGGAACGAGAACTGAGACTAGCAACGATGATCCATTCCTGATAACCAGCTAAGAATATGTTCCGAGAGAGTAAGAATTACATTTTAAATATATAGAAATTAATTGATAAAGCTTTTTCTGGCTTATAAAAACAAGTTCTCTTAGTTTTAAGCCGAAAAAAGTTATGATTTCAAGAGAAGATTATCTCTCTAATACTCTCTGAATACTCCTGCAAGAAATAATTAAACAATAAAGAAGAATTGCGTTTTAAAAATAAAGACCTCAGTCGAAAGCCCTAGATGCCAAGGCGGTTCCAGTACATTTTAGTTTCGAAAACATAAGTTTTCTTACTTTAATAATAATAAAGAAAAGATCCTCTCACATACTTAATACTCCTTTATGAAATAAACAAAAGTGTTGCATATTTTTAATTAAAAACTATTAGCATTTTCTGGGTCTTGTGATGAGAGCGTAAAGTCTCAGTGTTGTCTGTCCTTATTTCAGGTTGAAGATTTTGTTAGGAAGGCGACTTTATAGGTCCTCTTATCGGGAGAACTTTTAATAATATAATGCAAGGTGCTTTATGTGAAAGTGAGGCATCGTCGCAAACTTTTCTTTTTTCCCGCCAAAAAAAATACATAAATAAAATAAAAAGAAATAAGGAGGAATATGCCCCTAACTTGGCGACAGCCGCAACTCAATTTCGTCAGCATTGTGGCCGCCTGTTTCCCATTTTCCATTTCCCATTACCCTGCCGCATGCCGTCAACTTTTATAATCAGTTCCAAGTTTGTTAAGCTTTGTAATAATTTGTTGAGATTTGGCGCGAAATTTTCGCTTCTTTTTTGCTGCAAATTGTTGTTTGTGAGAAGGCTCAAGTTTTTGGCAGGCTCGACACCACGTCGGAAGCCGGCGGCGTCAACAATCGAACGCCAAGTGGCTAGTGGCAGGAGGCAGTGCGTCTCGGGCCTAATTGGAGCGCCACTTCAACGTGAAGCAAATCGAATCGAATCAAATTAGGCTGAGTGAATGGAAAGTAACAGCGGAACTACATTTACAAGCCAACAAGTATTGACCCTTTATTCAATTTTTAGTGCATTTTGACACTCCTTTCTAAAGAAATGCCAGAAACAGATCTCACTTTCCATAATTTTGTGAGTTAAATACCATTAAAAATACTGCTTGCAATTTATATTATTTATTTTTTCACACTTTTTCAATTTAAATAAAAACCTATGATCGAATCACAAAACCAATTAAATTGCTCTTAATTTTAAGTGAAATATTGTAAGCCAGCGCTAGGCACGCCGGATCACCTTGAAGCTGTCGCAGGTGCAGATGCCGCGGAAGCGGGAGAAGACAAAGACCAGAGACTCGCCGCAAGACTTGAGCAGCTGCATCTTGAGGGCGTGGGTGTACCCGGTTCGCAGCGAGCACTGCAGCTCGTCGTGCCAGGAGTTCTCCACCGACTCCTCTACGCTGAGCGTGTGGAAGACGTTGAGCATATGCAGCTGTCCTTCCATTCCTGCCGCATGGCACAAGGCCAGCAGCTGGACGTAGGGCCGGAACTTGACCCAGCGCCGGCAGTCCTCGATCTGCACCTCGGGGCCCAGGTCGATTATCATCAGGTTGCAGTCGTGGTCGTGGATGGCCTGCAGCAGTTTCAGCTCCATGGCATTGCACTTGAATCTCTGCTGCAGCTCCGGGCTCATGGTGAATCCCAGCTCGTGGCTGGGCGTCTGCATGGTCCAGGGAAATTGACGATTTGCGAACTGGTAGGCCAGCCTCTGGCGGCGCTCATGCTGTGTCCGCAGCTGATCCACCTGCAGGCCGATGGGCTGTATAGCTTGGGAGCCACAGGGCAGGAAGTCAGTCTGCGGCTCCACCTCCTTTTCAACCTCGCACTCAACCTCCTGATCCTTTGTGCAGCAGCGCACCACGTGCGGCGGCACATAGCCGGGATAGCCCACCTGGGACAGGTAGGTGTGCCACTTTAAGCGTGGGAAGGGATCCCGCGGCACAAACTTCTCCTCCGGCTGACTGGCAATGCGACAGCGGTTGTCCTTCAGGATGAGCGGCCACAGGCCGTCGAAGAAGGAGCCGTCCAACGTGCGCTGGTCCGGAAACGGCTCGGTCTGGACTTCATGACTTTTCACGGGATGATCGTCCATGGCGGTGGCCACTGGAAATTTGTATTCTGGTAATTTTGCCTGCTTAGCGAGTATGTCCAGTAAAGACCAGGGAGCTCCTTAGGGCTTGCAAACCAATGCTCAGTCGTTTTACTGACGAATCACAGACGGCCTCCTGCTACATTCCTACACTTTCCGAAACAAATCCCGAAAAATTGCAAGCATTTTACAAGAAAAATGTGTAATAAAAGAAAGTGTATTGAGCCTATTATAGTGGTTCTATATAGGCGTTGAATAATTCCAGGATATTTGCCACAATAACTACATTTAAATATACTTTCTTTATAATTGAACACAGCAGTTAATATAACCTTAAGTACTGAGACTTTTTTAACTTGTAAATTTCAGTTTTTATTTAATCAATTATTAGGCCACTCGCTTAGCACTCTGCTCTTGTAATTAAAATATATTTACAATTAGAAATAATGACATATTCATAATTTAAGCGACATTTTCCGCAGTGCCAGAGCCACAATTTCATTTTATTACCAACACATAAATCAGGTACCTTCCCGAGGCCCCTTATATGGGAAGTTGCCTCCGCCTTTTCCTAGACATTAACTTGTTTGTTTGCCCGTGCTACTTGTACCTCAATTTATGCGCACTCACAGAGGCAATAACGGCGAGAACGGCAAGTATTTTCATCATCAGATGAATCGAGGGGAATCAGCATCACATTTTATGGCATTCCCAGCCGTAGGTAGCCGCCGATCGCCATCATTTTATGGAGGATTCGATTTTCCGTAAGGAATGCAGCAGGCGCAACAGCTCCCAGCTCCATCTCCCATATATTTTAGTTGGTCCAAGGCGGAGGGCGATGCGATGGCTGTGACAACGGCGACGAGTTTTCGGGCTCATTAGCTTTTATGGCTCTGATTTTATTGCTGTCGCGACGGCGTGGCGCAGCTTTAATTTTTCCACAGCGAAAATTGTTGCCTAACGCAGGGGGAACATGTCTCTAATCAAAAGGGAAGCGGCCACAGTGGTGCAAATATAAAATATTACACTATATTCAAAACATACAACTTTCCCAGCAATTTCTTTGCTTAAAAACGTAACCTTTTGTATTTATTTGTATACCGTTTTAAGTATATTAACTTGATAATCCCCTTCAATTCCCAACCTTGACCACTGTTCATGGGTTCGGTGTCCTGGTTTTCCGCATGTGTGCAATAAATTTTCATAAATCAATTGTGCGTGCTGCTCCCTCAACACAATCCGTGTAGCGAGCCCTCAAAAAAAGGTTTGAATTTCGATTTATAGTATGCCAGCCGACAAAAAAAAACAAAAAGAAAATAAGGTCAACTGAGTGACGAATGCTTATTTTACGCTTGAATGTTTAGCAAACTTATTGCAAATTTGATTTTCCCTTTTGCAGTGTGAAGATTTGATTTGTATTTTAATTTGGTTTCGAGGTGGCAGCTGCCTAAATGCCCCTAAAAGATTTATGGCATCTGCCTCGGTATCAAAGTGAAAATTTAAGCCTGGAAAAATGAGAACTTTAAGTGACCCAAAGCAGTATTTACTTTTTTCTTTCTTTTTATTTTGTGTTCGTCTATTAAAACGCGACAACTTTTTTGCTCTGCCTTCCTTTTATATATATATATATATATATATGTATATGCGTGATGTACTATATATAAATTTATGTGTATATTTATTGTATTTTATTGAGGGCACTTAAACGACGACGACAGACTGTAAAGGAATACCGCGAGTGCAAAAACCAGAGGAAAAACCAAAGGAAAAGGCAGAAAAAAGCCCTGGAAAAAGCGACAACGCCAAAGACAAGCAAGGAGAAAAAACAAAGAATGAAAGAAAAAGAAACTAAGGACAGCTGAGACGCTTATTGACATAAAAGCCAATCATTTTCAAATGGCTTTAAGCATTCGACAAATGGAGAGCAGCAGCAGTAGCCCCACAACATCAAACGGACAAAATAAACACAAGTTAAAGTAGAAATTGTATATTTGCTGTTTTTATTTTTTTTTCGGTTGCGCGCACCGCAGCCTCATCCTCAAAATAAACCGCTGAAACTTTTCCAGTGAATGCACTTTGACCCCGTTCGCGGTTCGAGATTTTCCCTCCATGAATAATCACTCTGAGGAATTTTTTTCCCCGGCATGTCCAAAGAGCCAGTCTCAAGCGGAATGTTTAAGAAGCGGCGATGAGGTCTCTTCAGGAGGAGTTTGAGTGTAAGTTATCAGACATAAATTTATGGCTTAAGCGCAAGAGGCGTGATTGATGTAGGCGCCTTCCTGCCATCAATCATCGAAAGATTCGGGCCGCAAGCCTTTCTTCACCCACTCTTTTTAAGTCCTGGTAAAGCAGTAACACAGATTTAAGAAACTGCAGTCAGCAATTCAAGCAGATTCCATATATTATCTATTTTATATATTTCGAAGAAACACCAAATAAATTTAAAAATAAGCCCGAAGCATTTTTAAATATTTATACTTTCATTTCTGTACATTTTTTCCCCGGGCCAAAGCTTTAAATCTGTCAAATATATTGACTGACATCGTATGCAAGCTATTTGTAGAGGGGAAATCCCTGAATTATGAATCTTAGCTGGCGAAAAGGCCATGCTTTCGGGCCATTGATAAATAGGCACACGAATATATGGCGTCAACTTAAATATTCAGTTCTTGTTATTTTAGGCCCCAGAATGGACGGCGTTCCGAGAACATAAATTGCGTGGGACACGCATGGAGCTAGATCTCATTGAAATTTGCCCAGGATGTGTGAAGGCAGCATCCTTAACTCGGCTCAAGGCTAGGAATTCATAAGAAAAACAAGAGCAACGAACAAAGCGAGTTGGCTCAAAGAAGATTCCTTCGGTCGGGGCAAACCTGGACTGGCTTACAAATGAGTCTGCCCACCTTAAATGGCAAAGCGAGGACGGCACGCACCGGTACACAAAGAGAAAAGTCCAGCATTTAATAAAAAGTCACAGAGATCTTATTATATAAAAAGAATTAAACAAATTGTGCAAATAATTTCGTTAAAATATATAATTTTATTTGTTTCTAGAGCATTTAAAAACTATAAAATAAATCTATTTTGAATCGCATTTAGCATTTGTAAGTTAAAATCCATTAAGGCAATAAAAATTCTCTTAGTGCATCTGTGGCAGCCAAAGGTTGGTGGGCGTGATGAATTTCTGGCTGGCCCCGGCATTAATTCCATTTAATTATTATGACACTCGAGGGCAGCAGAACGGGCCGCAATCATAATAATCGGAGGCCAGGACCAGATTACCAACACCTTGAGTGTTGAGTGCTGGCATTCGAGTCCCAGTCCCATAACCAATCCCAGATCCATGTCCCAGTCGCAGTCCCAAAGCTTCCCAGCTGCTCTAATCTATTCTAATGGCTAGTGTTCGGGCATAGCGATTTGCGAACATTTGTCATACGCCATGTGGGCGCGTCTTCGTCGTACGCGGCGTATGCGCAACGTACTCTAAGGGAAAGTTTTTGCCGCAAGTTGAGCAAAGTTTTTGCAGCTGCAGTCGAGCGGGAAAAGCGCCGACTAGGACAACATCGCTTTCACGCTTGTCCTGCCAAGTGAAACCAATTTGCGCATTTTGTCTGCCTTGCCAGCCATCGTCTTGCCGTCTTGTGGGTCTAGCATGCCTGTACCCTAGCATCCTTGCATGTTGCATGCCGCATCCTGCAAGCCGGAGTGGCAGCCTCGAATTACCCCTGCTCCTGCACTTGACATTCAATTTTCGCCCCGCAGCAGGGACAGCCTACACTCTAATGATTGCAATGGCAAATCGAAATTTGCGCAGTGTCTGGCCCAGCTGGTGATTATTCCTTTGTGGCTATTCAATCCTTGGCAACTACTACTCTGGCCGGCAAAGGATAAGGGGATGCAGAGACCAATCGGCCTCATAAAGGACTCACTTTATGGATTGTATGTTTGACTTGGCATATTGGCCAAGTCTTAGTCTGTAGCCAAAGGCACTGTCTTTGATGGGAAGCGCTTTCAGGTAATATGGCTCTAATTGTGAGATTTATAAAGTAGAATTGTTAAGATTTTACAAGCCATAAATTAAGTAAGCCAACAATTAAGCTCAATAACCATTTTATTTGACAGACAGTCTAAGAACTCCATTAACACCTTGACTTCACCATAAAACTCTTTCCTGCCTAAGGCGAAATTACAAACTATACATAAATAGAAATTCTCGTCTGGTCATAATTTAAAATACAAATTCCAGCTGCCTGGCATTGTTTTGCGGTCGTCCTTTGTCCATTCATCCCGTTCCCCCCTATCTCTCCCTCTCGATTTGTGTGTGTGGTGGTCGTAAATCAATATTTAAACTGTGTTCGCTCGCTTAGTCTTGGCCTGATGCTGCTCCGGACCAGCTTTAGCCGTCGTTTTAAAAATAAAAACCCAAACTCATTCAACTCGTTCAACGACTCAATAAATGTTGCAAATGTGCGCTGTGTTCTCCCGGCATTTATTTATACAACAGCGAAAGGAAATCCAAAAGGGAGGGAGGCGGTACACACTGAGAAAACAAAGCTTTGACGGAAGTATCCTTGAAAATATGCCTACATTTTTTATTCGATTTTAAACTTGAAGAAAATAGAATGACTTGAAGAAAAGTACTCTGTAAATCTAGTCATTCCTTACATAAAATAAAACCTAGTCATACTCCACGTAAAATCCTTTAATCTTTCTTAGATTAAATTAAATAGTATATATTACGCTTAAATACAGGACAACTTGAATAAATCATCATAGGAAGCAAGGAATCTACTTTCCTGAATGGATACAAGAAATACGTGGAGTAACTCCTTGCCCCGCTTCGGTCAAGTGTGCAACAATTTGCCCTTCTATCTGCGGAGGCAACATGAAATCATTTCAAAGCTACACTATTTGTCTTTATTTCGTTCGCTCTGTGCTCTCTGGCCATGTCGCAGTCGGTGATATTTGTTATTTGTTTGCTAAGCGAAATGATATACACATATGTATACTGGCGTGTACATGGCTGGCCAAAGTTGTCATTAGTCATGCTTTGCTGCACATCCACACACAGGCACACTCTCACGCTCTCGCACTCTCCTTGGCTGGCCAACGTTGCGTATACTGGTTGTGCCCTCGCACGCATTCCACATCCGCCCCGTCGTACACAACTCAACTTATCGATTATGGCATAACTTGGCCGCACGATAAGTTTATTCATAATGTTGCCCTAACCCTTTACCTTTGGTGAAGGGGGGAGGGGTGTGTTGAACTCCAAACTTAACGCACAATTTATGCAAAGTCTATTAAAATGCAAACGTTTCTGTTAATTACGGCAAATTTCAGTTGCCCAAGTCCTTAAGCGAAATTAGCGAGCAACTTTTCAAATATCGACGGCAACAATAACAACAAAGTTTTGTGCCTTCCCTTTCCGCCCACCTCAATTTCGCCAGTTTTGCCTTCGGTTTTCCTTTTCCCGCGGAAATCACTCGCAAGTTACCAGCACTAAACGTTTTATTACCATCAGCACAGCGTGGGTTGAAGGGGAAAACTCGCGGCCACTTCGCTGGGAAAACCATCAGCGCAAACTGCACTTGATGCCTCTTCCGGCTACAAGTTTTTTTTTCTAATTTTACTAAAAAGTGGTTTCGGATAGTTACTTGGTAATAAACGTTTATTACACACTTGCATTAAAGCAGGGCTGTATAAATTATTCTTTGAATATTGTTTAAAACACAACAAGAAAGATAATACTTTTCCAGGAAATTCCTAAAAACCTAGAGTAATTTATAAGGATCTCCGAATTGAGCAACATCGCAAGCAATATGGTTAATTAAAGTACCAATGGATTGATTAATCGTTTGGATACATAGAGCTGGCTTTTGGCCATACAATCCCCAATCCCCAAGGGACAGCTACTCGCCAGCCATTAGGGCCATCGCAGTTGACACAAACGCGAACACGGATGTACATCGCCATCTTGGCCGTATTTACGCACCTAATCAATATGCCCAAAGGGGCGGAAACACTTGTTTGCTCTCCCTTCATGGTGTTTGCCCAGCTTGCACAGCTCGCGAATCGCCTCAAGCCGTGCTCCGACCATAAATAATTGGGCAACTTAATTAAGCCGACTTTAATGTCAAAGCAACTGCTCTTTCGATCAACTCCGAAAGTTGTAGCTTTAAGGCTGAATAAAGCACGGATAAGAATAAAGGGGAAGAAACCACAAAAACCAACAAAACAATCCAAGATATACTTATATATATAGGCCAAAATGCAGAGTCTCTTTTTGTCGGGCACTCAAAGGCAAATGCAAATAAATCGGATTCCCACAACAACGGCAGCAAAGTGCTGGCGTCCAAGAAGGAATAAAAACAAAAACAGAAATATAAAACTGGAAACTAACCAGAGACCAAAACCAGACACCAAGAACAGGACCCAGAATCACAACTGGCCCACGGGCAGAGGCTTGATTTGTGCCTAATGCGGTGTGGGAAAGAATACATCCTGAGAAAAAATTGTCTTGGAAAATGAATTAACGAAATTCGTTTGTTTTCAAAGGACTTAGGGATTAGTGGTTAGCAAATGGAGTTTAAATAATATTTTAAAATGTGAAAATAACCGTTTTCGAGAAAAAGATAATCATAAAACATTAACTGAATGCAGGAAAGTATTTATTGTTTAGTTAATGCTTGAAAATAAAGGGAAAGCTATTCTTAACATCTCGAAAAATGTTAATAATTCACAACTTTAAACAGCGTAAGCCACTGTGTCCTTTCTACTGGTCATTTGTACTTCTGCAAGTGTAGATTTTCGGAAGGGGTCCTTATTTCCGCTGGGCTCGCCTTAACAGATTGAAACAATAAACTCGAAATTGCCCCAGCAGACGGGGAGAAGGCTGAGGGGGCTCTTAGTCCCGGATTCGGGCTTGGTTTGAGAGTTATCTGCTGTAAGTTGAGCCGATAACTTTATGCGCACAATTCCATTTGATTGATGAGATTTATGCTCGCTACGCCAACCGCTCACGTTTTTTTGATTTTATTTTTATTTAGTCGTCTTATTTTATCTCCCCTTTGTTGCTTGTTGCTTGTTTCTTTTTTGTTTTTTGGAGCAAGTCTGGAGTCTGGCTGTTGCTTCTTTTATTTTATTTCCCGCAATGGCAGGTCCTCAAAAGAAATCAGAGGCAAACAAAAACATTTAAAGCCGCTCAACGGCATGGCGAAATTCCTTTATTTTATTCCGGCTACGGCGGCATATGGGGAAGAGTAAGTCAAGTGGATTTATTGTCACAGAAATGTAATCCGCATCTTCGTTTGTTTCATTTTTAATTGGCTTCCTTCGGCAGGAGCGTTGAGCGGCTTTCATTAGTGG
This sequence comes from Drosophila parvula, assembly GCA_018904695.1. Classification (NCBI taxonomy): domain Eukaryota; kingdom Metazoa; phylum Arthropoda; class Insecta; order Diptera; family Drosophilidae; genus Drosophila; species Drosophila parvula. The sequence continues at coordinate 10,789 of JAEIIG010032507.1, read as the reverse complement.
CAGATGCACGGAGTGCCCTCAGCCCTCAGCCCGATAATGATTTCTCTGATTGAGTGCAATGCTCTCAAGGATTAAGAAATTTCAACGGGAGACTCATCCGATCAGAGAAAGTATGTGTGTAAGCCGCTTTCAAGGTACTTGCGAACATTTCTTATACGGCCTTTTAAGATTCAATACAACAAGTACAACTACCAATGAATATCAGTCCGTTCCCAGCCTTTAACTTCGACTTGCTTCCTGCTTACTTTTAGCCTCCGGTTCATATTTCATAACTGAACGGGATAGCCGAGGTCCTTTGCCCACCCGCAGATATGAAGAAAGGCATAAATTTGTGCCACCTTCCGACGTCGGAACATTTCAGGTGGACCTCCTTGCGTGCCACCTTTCGAGGATTCCGCTCCTTGAGTGCTTTCTGGTTAAGCTGCTGCATCCGCCTGTCATCGCTCCAGATTCATTTCCAGAATTCCGAGATGCACTCGCCAAAGGACTCGCTGCTCCAGGTCGGAAATTGCCCGTATCGCTGATTCATTTGATCGCTTTGCAAGGCAAATGGGCTGCACGAACCGGTTGGAGTCCTTCGGCGCAGGATTTACGGTCATTAATATGCATGTTTATTGGGTGGGGGGGCAGCCACCTGCCACCTGCTGAGGAGCCCAAAATACAAGGGGCTTTACTCCTTCTGAAGCATCGGCATTAGCCACCTTTTGTTTGTAGCATACTTTTCGGCGCCGGCAGCAACGAGAAAAGTTTCCCGGCGACGCCATTTTAAATGGCTGTCAAATATTCGCATGCAACGTCAAGTAAAATATAAAATAAAAAATAAGGATAGCATCTACACGTTCGTGTTCCCAGTTAAAGCAAATATTACGAAATTATTATGAGACACTTTATAATGTTTTAAGGTATATAATTCAACTTCTTCGGTTAAATAAATATATGTAATTCCTGCTTAAAAAAAACGATAGTTTTTCGAGTCAGTGCTATCTGTTAAAAGAAGGGAATACAGAGTGTTAAACGAGCTGTACAAAGTCTGTTTTTTTACTCACATCCCGGATTTCGGCACAGTATCTGCCCGTTTACTTCCAAATTTATGAGCTTGGGCAGTTCGGTGGAGATATTCGCAAAACGCACAAAGGTCTGTGCCCTCTGACCATCATAAATGCTGCTGGCGCTATGCCCTAGCTGGGATACAGCTTCAGAGCATCCACTTGAAGCTTTCAATGTTAAAATATAATTTATTTGTTACTTATTTTGAAGATTATCTTAATTTATACTTCCATGGCCAACGAATGCAGCAGTCCAGTCCGAGTGGGGAACGACTGAAACCGATAGTCTTATCGGAATATTTTTATTTATATTCTACAGAAAATTGATTGTTAATATTAACTGAAACAAATACAATTTATTTAATTTAATTTATATTTATTTAGAAGAGTTCGACCTTTTTTTTATATATATTTCTATATATTTTACAATAAGAACGATTTTAAAACTGAGAACACAAAAAGTCAGAGCGTGAGTTCAGGGCAAGCTTGAGTATTTTTCGAAGGTGAATTTAATTTTCCTGCTGCTTTCATTTGTTGTCTGTCGTCGTCGTCGTCGCCTTTTGTCTTCGTTGAAATTACATTTTTCATTTTGTTTTTTCCCTGGCCTGGCCTTACCCTTTGCCTGCTCATAAATCCAGCATTGTCATGCAAAAGTGCAGCAAATTAATTTGTCTTACCTATCAACGTCCTCGTCAAATTGCTCCCTTCCAACTTAAGCAGGAGTCTGGGAAAAATTCGCATTTTGGGTGTCTTTAAAATCAGCTTGCGCTTCAGCTTTGACGCTCATTTTGAGTGGCCTCTTTCCAGGTCATAAAACACAAGACCCAAAACGGGGACACTCGAGGACTCCCCGGACAGCCAAGGATAACGATCCTTGGACATTGGGCTGCAATGCAAAGTCCGCCTCTTTGAAGCGCATTCGGTTGTTGACATCCCCAATATACTCGTAAGTTATCAACATGAGAGACCCAAACACTTACGTCCAACGACCGAGGACACACAACACTAAGCTACTTTTAATGTTTAGACACAAGCACAAGCACAAGACGAGAACAAGTACAATCACGCACAGGGACACACACGGTTGCACTGAAACACTGAGGTTAATATTTATTGATTAATTGTAATAACAGCAGATCTGCCCAAAAATATGTCGAAAGATCCTATTTAAAATCAATTTTCTATGAATTTGATGGTTTATATTGTAAGGAAAGTTAAGCAATATATCTAAGAACATAACAATAGTATTAAATAAATATACCAATACATATCTAAAATGCAAAAATAAATATACAAATTGCATACTTTAAAACCAATCTTAAAGAGATTTAAAATCTCCCGATTAAAAGCATTTTATATTTGATATATCCAAGATAAGTTTAAGTAATATTAAGACTTTAATTGGTAAAGTAAAGTAAAGTAAAGTTGAAGTTTCATAATTTAAAACCGCTGCTCAAGAGATTTAAAATCTATCTCTTAAAAGCATATTCTATTTAAATATTTGGGTGGGTATAATACAAGTGAAATAGATTGTATCTAGATTGTATGAGACTTTAATCTTACCTTCACATTTAGTAAACTTTTAAGGTTCTCTAAAGTCACGCCTTTTCTTTCACTGTACAGAGGTTTTGGCATGAAGTTAATAAAAGTTCTACGACATTTTGACCTGGAAAATATTGCAAAAATAAAATGGCTGCCAGGCTGTTGCTTCAGCAGCATTTTCCTTTACCCTTCGTCTGGCCGCAGCAGCCTTCCCAGCCGCAGGTTTTCCAGCTGCGGTTTTCCAGCTGTGCCGACAGCCGCCTGAAACGACTGAAACGACTGAAACGCCTGAAAGTATGCTTTAAATAGTGGCATAGTAAAATATTTACTTTGGGTGCAAAAAGGTTGCGGGGGGGTGGGTTTAAGGGAAAACAAACTTTGCTTTTGCCCAGGCAAAATGAAAAGCGGGGCCAGCAAAAAATTCATTAAAAGGGATAACGACTCGACATAGTTGTTGCCTGGCTGCTGTCCATGCCTGTGTGTGTGTGTTAAAGGATTAAGGATTTTGGGTGGAATTTTTTAGTGCAATTTAATTACAGATTATGTGAAGCAGCAGCTACAGAAATCTATGCTGCCCGGCCGGGCTTAGACTGTCGCATCTGCCCTGGCCAAGTGGGCGTTCCACTTAACATAGTATTTTGCCCTAATTAAATGCCCCAATATGCTCAATTTAATTTCCACATTTAATTGCTTTAATTGGGGAATTACAGCAACAACAATAACTACGGCCAGTATTACGCTTTGTGGCTTTGCCACGGATTCATTAAACACTTTTGAGCCGGCTTAATGAATTAGTTAAGCGGCAATTGCACATCTGCCATTTGCACATTGCCATCATCATTATTGCATTTATCGGATGTCTGTCATCGTTATGGAATTTCCATAGCTATAGTATATATAGCTATAGTATATATATGTATATGTAGTCTCGCAAAATCCAATTAATCATTTTAGCTGTGTGTATTGCTTTGATTTTTGGTGGCTAGACAACAATGTTATCTGATTTGCGGTGATTAATTTATGACCTCAATGGGCATTCAGAAAATTTTATTTATTTATTTATTATTAGTATTATAGGAATAGCTTTTGATAAGCTGACAAGCTCTACATTTAAAATATTGATAATAATATAATACATTTCGTGAAAAATCGAAACGTTTTCAATATATATGTACAATAAATAATATATTGATACGTCAGACAAAGTCGGCATTTAAAATATCAATAATAAAATCATAATATGTTAATAATAAATAATTTGTATTATTTATTAATTCAAATAAATTTATATTATAATTGAAGTGCTGCTACGGCTTCTCGACTGCTATCCGATATTTATTTTCGGTACTATTGTCGGATAACTGGGAAACACTTCGGGGCGAGAGGGGTGAACTTCATTGATTGTTTTAGTCGCGTAGAGACTACGCGTGTAACTGACTAGATTTTCATCTGTTGAAGCACATAGGGATATATAATATATTTAATATATGATTGCAGTCCATACTGATCCTCAGGCTCACTCACCTACTGGATTGGTGCACAGCGTTTTGCTATTGACCTGGAGATTAAGAAGCTTCGGCAGCTCCTGATTGATGTTCGTAAATTTCGCAATTAGCTGGACACGTCGACCGCTGTTCAAATTCTGTAAAGCTTCTGTAAAGCTGGGATAATGCTCCAATGAGGCGACAGGAATCAGCTTGGAGTTCTTCCAGCCGAAGGTAACATTCCACGATATGCTACGAATGCCAGCTTCGGGAGCAGTAAAAAGTCCAAAATAGGATTTGCCATCTTGGGTGCCGTATGTGAAATACTCGGTGCAATTGTGTTCTGGCAAAATGATGCTATAAGCTGAGCCCAACACCAGCAGCAGCTCCAAAACGCTGGTCAGATAAGGCTTTTTCATGGCGAATTAAAAAAAATATGCTGAGATGCCGTCGCGACGAGACTGGTCAGAGAATGGCACTCCTCGGGGGAAGGCATACTATATATACTGTCATACCAAGTTGATATTTTATAAATAATTCTTCGAATTGCCTTATCAGTTGAGCTCTGAACAAGGAAAAAAAAGTTATTGCTCTACGCAAAGTAAAGCCATGATTTTGATATTTATTTTATATTTTTTCTAATTAAACCACCGACCTTCGTATCACCATAATTTAATTAAAACTTTTTCCAAGTCAAAATTATATATATCCGATTGATATTTGATTTCTTTCAGGGCATGCGTAAGTTCGGATATTTGCCGCATTGGAATCCTGCCTCTGAATCAGTTTTGAAGCCCTTGAGCTGCCCAATTGACGCAGTGCTTAAGCCACCAGACAACAAGTGGGGCTAATTCATTTACAATATTGCGCATACGCCACGTGGCTGCTGGCGGACAAATTAAATTATGCATTGGCAAAGCGGAAACGGAAAGCGGCAGGGGGCAGGGGACAAGAGTGTAGAGAATGGAGATTGAAGAGCGGTGGCAATCCCGACAAAGGGCGGCAAGGCCATCGAGCAAACTTTGTAATTAATCAAAGTGCAACTTGGCCGCCGCAACAACGCGCCCAGCATCCATCCACAGGGAACAGGAACAACAACAACAACAACAACAACGGAACGGACTTGAGCTTAAGCAGCCTTTAAAGTGAATCATTAACCTTATTACCTGGCTTCACTCAGGGTTCAGATTCTCCTGGGGAGCAGGAGGCGTGGGAGGTGCAGAGGGAACGTCTCGACGCTGCGCCTGCATAATTTCATTTTAAATGCAAACTTAACAACTTTTTACAAGTCAAGCATGTTAATGCGCTTGTTTATGTTGCCCTGCTTCACCATCCCGCTGCCTTTCTGCTGTCTCATTAACGTCAACTTAATTTGCTTGCCGTATAAATTTAATTCCGTCCGGTTGGATATTAAATTATGCCAGGGCAGGGTTCGAAAAAGGGGGGCGAACTTCTTTGCCAAGTTCTGGACATATTTTCTTGGAATTCGCTCTATTAAATTATTCTGCTAGCCTTTGTTTTATATATTTGAAAAGTTTGCTTAATTGCTTTTGCAAACAACACGGTTCTGTTTTGTTTTGTTAGAAATATGAACTATTATTCGATTGGAGGCCACTCTTTGTTTTCACTCACAAATTGGCATTGTATTCGCACCGAGTTCATGGTAAAGCGAAGCCTTTTATTATACCGAGTGCTGGCAGCCTTTCTGATTGTTGGTTTGGCGTAATATAAATCTGCTTACACAAAATACCTTTTAAATAATAATAAATGGTGCAATCTTTTGTCTCTGTTTATTATTTAATTATTAAAAAATAGGATCAAGTTAAGATATCGGAAATGTTCTCCATTCAAGCCCCGAACAAATCAAAATCATCAATCTCTAAAGAGCTCCCATAACTGGCCAATTCATCAGATTTTAGACCCGTACCGGGAATTCTCTAGCGGAAACTCTACCACTAATTGACCGCCCCAATCGGTGCCCATATATCTATCCCATATCGTGCGTTAGCTTTTCGGGGGCAAACAACACTAAAGTGTCTGCATCAACAGGGAACATCCGCATCAGCATCTGCTGCACCCGTATCTGCACTTCAGGCCGCACAGCAGCAAATTGCAAGTTAACTGGGCCCAAAAGCCCGCACATTTTCGGCTGGCTAATTGCCAGACCGGGTTTTGGTAGTAGCAGACGAGGAGGAAAGGTGTAAAGGGGGGAGGGGGCGGGACTAAGCGGTGGTGGGAGCCTCGAGGCCACGGCAAAGCGGAGTTAAATTGTTGTTTACCTGCAGCTGATGGCGCCTGGGAAAATTTCAACCATTCACGGGCAATCAACTGGGAGACAGTGATGGAAACCAGGTGGTGGCTTGAAGTGTTTATAAAAAGGTTAAGGATTGATATGGACTATATGAGAGGAAATCATTAAAAACTCTCCTCAATAATAACATTATTGATATTATAAATTATAATAAATTACAAGGCTACTTTAGGATCTTGGCTAAATTTAGTAAATATTCTAATAACAATAGGAATACCTTCATTACATTCAATATTTAAATGTAAGAATAGCCCCCCTATATAGTGGCTTTGCCCACCACTGGCACACAGCTTAAGAAAGAACTGAGAAAAACAAATAACAAAGAAGAAAACTGCACTCTGTTGGCCAACAATTTCCGACTTCTGGACTTGAGACCTGATTGATGCCGCCGTCCTTGAGCTTGAGCTTGAGCTTGAGCGGACTGCGAGCTGCGAAGGAAGTCTTAATTAAACTATTTGCCGAAGCGGAGAGCGGGTAGCTGGATAAAAGTGAGTCGGATCTGGCATTGGCTGGCGCGTAATCTAATCAGATTTGTCTACTCCTCTGGGCCAGCCAGGCAATTGACTCTAATGGCTGCACTTGACTGGGTCCACTCGCTGGCTCCTTTATGGCCACATGCACTTGGCTCGAGAGCCATTTATTTTGATTACGACGCTCTTCGTGTGGGGAGTTCCCTTTTTTTTGTTGCTTCTTTTTTGTTGGCTGTTTTGGTGGAAATTAAAATAAATTAACAAATAAAAGTCTGGCCTCAAGTCGGGCTCTGCAACCTCTCTCGCCAATTGACGGCCATAAATAAACGCCAAACCATTCGGCGGCACCTGATGCTGACTTCAATTACGCGTAATAAATTACAAAGGAATATGAGACAGCGCTGCTGCCTGCCCCTGCTGCCTGCCACTGCCTCTTCCTTCCTGCACACATAATTAAGTGGATTTTAATGAGACTCGGCGAGTCAGGAGCAGCGTGAGAAATCCCTGTCCCAAAGGAAGCCGAGAACGTTTGCCAGCATCTTTGATTTGCGGCTGCTTGGGAAATTTTGTATAAGTTGCAGAGTTTCATTATCAACCCAAATATGTCAACTACTTATATATAGGGATTTTCAATTGCGTTAATGTATTTTATATGAGATACTTATACAAAGTTATTAACACACTTGGAGGCTACCTTTTTCAGGACTCTTAAAAATGTATGTATCAAACTTCAAAATTTACTTTATTTTTTAAATTAAAGACTGCAACCTATTCTATTAATTTATTTACAAATGTAAAACAAACATTTAATTTACGATTTTTAGAGATTTTTTATTTTTCCTAAGGCCTTGAGTTGTTAGGTCTTTATAGATGCTTAATAATCTTGATTTTCGTTAGTTCTGAATAACTTACAAACTGTAGAACAAATATAAACACTAGATAACTATATTAATAAAAAAATAAACCCCAGCTGGTTAATGAATTTACATTCCTTGTTCAACTTTTATACTCCTGTGACTCCAACTGTAATTGAAAGTGCAAGAGAAATGCTAACTCTTTGTGCAACCCCGTGTTATTAGCATCCACACTGCCCTGAATAAATGTCCTCCTGCTGTTGGTTGGCTTTCGAATTAGTTTATTGTGACTGCCACTTCAGGACATTGTTTCGCGGCGCTTCTCCTTCTTCTTCTCCTTCGATTTACTCCGCTTGGCTGGCTGCGGTGGCTTCTCCACCTCGCTCTTCTCCTCCAGAATCCGCTGGAACAGAAGCGCACTGGTCTGCCCATCCAACTGGCGGGTCCTCTCGGTTGCGGTGGCAAAACTCCCTGAATCCAAAGAATCCCAATGGCGCTGCGTGGCCGGAACACTGAGCTTATCGAGCAGCCGCTGGGCCAGCTGGGGAATTATGGGCTGCAGCACAATGCCGCAGAGACGCAGCGCGTCCATTGTCATGGCGATTATGGTCTCCAAACGTGCCTCATTTCCGCCCGCCGGCGTCCCGCTCTTGAGCAGCCAAGGCTTGGAGCTCTCGAAGAAGTTGTTCGCCGCGTGCAGCGTCGCCATCACGGTGTCGGCCACCAAGTGGAAGTGATTGCACTCGTAGTGCGTGGCGCAACGATCTGCGAAAAATAAAAAACAACACCAAGCAAGTATTGAAAACACTTAAAAAAAAATCTAGGGAGGCGTGGTTTTATAATAATTAAAATCTGGTTAGCAAACCCTATTTTATATCTTAGCATAAATAGATTACAATGACTTTTGGTCCTAAAAATATAATTTTGTATACCTTCGATAATAATTTTCATCGTTTTTTATTTAGTTATAATTTCTGTGGAGTCTTTAAGTCCTCGAATTCCCTATAATTTTAGCCAAGTGCACTGAAATACAATATACAAAATGATGGCTTTACTCGGCACTCTCGACGCTTTGCACTTGGAGGAGCAACGAGCTCCGCTGGCTTGGCCACACTGTCGAGTGCACTTGCATCTCGGTGATTGGCCGGAAGTGCTTCGGGCAGATGCGGATGCCAGTGCAAATGCAGATTATAAACCATCTCAATCTCAAGCCATCTCTGAGATGGCTGGCGCCACTTCAGCTCTCGAGCCTGGCTGCTTAAATATTAAAATGACAAAGCAGCTGCTAGTGCTGCTGGCACTGCTGCATTCCACTGCGCTCCACTGCCCCTCAAACCAATCGCATCCACTCCACTCCGTGCTTCACTCAGGGAGAGAGAGAGATCCACTCACCTGACAGCTGCAGCAGCTGCTCCTGCAGTCGTTTGGCAGAATCCAGGCTCCCCAGCAGATCCGCCAAGTGCTCGCCGTGGGCTGATGGATAGATTTGGCGGGGATTCAACGACTTCGCACAGGCTCGCGATAGCAAATTGCCGAGGGTATCCGCCAGCTCCGAGTTGAGGATGCGCTGGGCCTTCACGTGGCTGTAGTCTGTAAGCCGAGAAAGTATATATGAAAAAGTAAGCCACGCTCTTAGAGGGTTCCTGGGCGTATGAGTGATATTCGCCTCTTTTCCGGTCGCACTTTCCCCCATTAACTGCTTACAAATTCGCCTGGTCATTAAGGGGCTTAGCACAGCTGACACAGAATCAAGGAGCGGAGGCTTCTGTTCAAGAAAATGAGCAAAAGACGGACCAAGATAAAGTCCGAATAACTTAACAACCACAACAACAGCCAGCAGCAGGAGCATCAGAAGGAGTTTTCCCATTTTCCTAGCACCAACAAAATGAAGCTGCAGGTGGCTTTTGTGGCAGCATCAAGGCAAAGCCGAACACGAAAGGATTTAAGCTCCGCTAATAGTTGCACAATCTTTCGCCCTAAAGGGAAATTGAACCGAATGAAGGGGATAAGGGATAGTCTAAGAGATAATGGAGTGTCTCAGCGAAGGACTTGGACTTGATTCCAAGTATAATAAGTATAGTGACGTGTTCTCCCCTAGGGGAAAACTTGGAGAGAATTAAATAGACAAACATTCTCCTTTAGTTAAGTATCTTTAAGAATTATTGTGTACAATTTGCAACAATAATAAAATTGATCTATATTAATTTATTAATAACCCCCATAGTAATATCCTGAGCTTTATGCCTGATTTAATGATCTAATTGAAATGCAACCCATTAAAATGGAGTCAAAAACTGCAGCAATCGATCCTCCATATGGACTGCAGCCTTTCGGTAATTAAAACCAGCACGCCCTGACTGCAAAGACAATAATCGTATAATTGCTGCAGGTAAGCTACTGTTTGCTGGTCGAATTTCAGCCATTTGATGGTCGAATTTCGGATTTTGTAGTGGGTAACAAAAAGCCGAAATGGCTATAATTCCAGCAACAGCAGCAGCGCACACACCTTTTGTGCATTCGGAACCTTACCCTATTTTCCCTGTTCGGCTCTTGTTCCCCCCTCAAATGAGGTTTCCTCTTACCTTTCCTTCTCCGGGGAAATGCCAAAAACAATGAAAAAAACAAAACGGAGTGCGCCTGCCTGCAACATTAATTTGTTGCGCAACTGAAAGGAGCATGGCAGCAGGAAAGGAAAAGGAAAGTTTTCCGAAAAGTCCGCCGCTTGTCAACTGAAGCCAAATGAAAGGGTGTGTCGAGTTGAGTTGAGTCGAGTTTCATTTTCATTTTCATTTGCATTTTCATTGCGTTGAATTCGCATGCAGAGACGTTGGTTCACTTCAGCCAAAAATCAAATTCGTGTCAAGCAACTGCGAAATTTTGTAAGGGACGAGGAGTTACCTTTTAAATCTTTATTAGTTTTAAAAAAGTTAATTCTAAAGCTGCGTCTAGATTAGATTAAATTTGTTTCACTTTCCCAGAGGGTTTCTTTGTGAAAAATAAATATGACATATATATATTATATTATTCAGTAAATTTGTGTTTACAATAAAAAGAAACACTTGAATATCAAATATCTCTACAA
>JAEIIG010032505.1:19917-36564 GCA_018904695.1 Drosophila parvula | reverse complement strand
ATGTTGTTAAATTATTAAATTATTTTTAAAGAACTTAATTACAATATTATTCCTTTTATTTGGTAATAAAATATTTATAAAAGTCTCAATTCTAATAAATTGCTTATATAAACTGTCGCCTAATCTCCTTAGTCGTCATCTTTTTATTACAAAAAGAATAATAAATTAATAATGAGACCTCAAGTCTGCTTTTTGCATAAATAAAAAATTTGAATTTATTTTTCATTTACATAAATGTAATTCCATAAAGAAAAAACTATAATTGCACAAGTGTATGGCTTGGTTGATTAAAATTTATAGTCTTAGTTTTATTAAGACCATAAAAACAACAGCAATCATAAAGGTGACCATATAAAATAATACAGAAAACCAGTGCCCCTAAAAAATATACAGTATTTTGCATTACAAAAATTACACCAGGAATGACCAAGCAATTAACATCTTTATTAGAGGTAATTTGCTTCCGTCCAGCTCGCCTGCTTATCGCAGGCTTCGGTTCCTTGATTAACTTAACCATTTTATATCGTCTAATTTCCATCGCTTCCGCTTCGAACAAAAAAAAAAAAACAGAAAGGTATTAACCCAGGGACACGCATGGTAATTTCCTGTTATATATTAAGCCTCCGGTCCCTGGCTACCCATTTATATGATAATTAGACAGGTTAATAAATGCGATGTGACATAAAGCCGCTGGCTACGGTTTATTTTTAGGACATCAAGGCCAGGCAGGACTCTCTTAACTATTTCGGCCCCGAAAACAATGTCCTGCCGGTCGTCACCTGTAACGTCATGTACCCTAAAAACATTTTGACGCTGCCGAAAGTACGCGTACTGGACATCAATAATGGAATGAAACCGACTCGGATCCATCAAGGGTCCCCAGACATTTGTAAGCACTTGGCAACACATTCCCCTAATTCCGCTAATTAAAAATTTAATGAGCCTTTCGAACTAAAAATACCGCCGACACGAAAGCCCAGGAGCTCCAAACAATTGGAACACCTGTTGGCCGAGTAAAACTCTTTGACGTTTTTCCCATGGGGCCAAAGGGGTTGTCGTCGCGCCTCACCCGAAAAAGGGGATTCCAGCGGACACAAATTGAAATGTGTTTCCCATCGAATCAGTTAGTCTCCCAGGCCCCCGGGGGAAAAATGGGAAAACTTTGGTTGCTGCCAGCAGCTGATAGCCGGGGCTAAATCGTAAAGCGTTTTCCTCATTCTTTTATTTTCTTTTTTTTTAGTATGCGCCTGAAAGTAGGCAACGAACGCCATTCCTGAGCGGCGCATAATTGAGTGGCGGCCATCATTGTCGTCGCCACATCGTACTGATTTGCATACCGCCGCCGCCACTGCTGTTCCGCCTAGTTCCGTCCAAGCTCTCCGCCAGGGTTTCGGTTTCACTCTGGCTTTGGCCTGGTCCCGGGCTCATGTCATTAGCAGCCCTCGAGCGCAGCCCGCAGGAAGAGAGCGCTGCAGGGCGGCGAAATTTACATGCCAGCGCGTGACACACGCGGCGTATGCGCAACGCTCCTGGTCTGTGGCAAACAGGGATGTCATTTCGGTGGTTTTTAAGCTAAAATTATATATTTTCTTAATGAGATTAAGTTTTTGGAAGGTTTTTTATGTAATTAAATAATCTTCTTTAAGTTATTTTATACAAAACTCTTAAATAATTGATATATATTTTAGAACTTGGCTAAACATTTTTACTATGTACTTAAGAATTTGTATAAAAAATCACACACAGCTTCAAGAAAGAATTTAGAAGATCGACTACTTTGCTTATTTTTGTAACCTTCCCTACAAACATCTTTGCGGTTTTGATTCCTTTATTATGGCCTAGTGCTATATTAATGCAATTTCTTATTTATTATTGAACTTAATAATTATTTATGGTAACTAAATAAGTGTCTCAATATGAAATTATACTTAGGTTTTGGGTAATTTATGGTGGTTAGCACTGGTGTCGCCTGTCAAACCGCCTCCTTTTCGTCCAAACTGACTGTGGAGGGCTGCGTTTGTTTGACTTCCCTTCCCTCATTCTGCTGCTCCTCGCCAGGATTACATGTCTAGGGCACATCAAACAAGCTTACTTACCAATGACCTCGTTAATGACGCACATACACACTAGCAAACTCAAACATTTACGCACACACAGAAACCGAAAAGGCAACTTTGTGTGCGTTCGCCATGCTGTTAAGTTTACTTTGTAATTTTCGCTTATCAGATTTATATTTATTTTCATTTTTGATTTTTTTTTGTCAGCTGCCACACAACACAAGCAGAGTGGCGGGGAACTCCGAAAACGTTCGGGATACCCTGTAATAATGAGAGTTTTATAAAGGTGTGACTAAATCGGAGCTGTTGATTTCAAAGCAATTCAAATGGTGGCCCAAAACAAGCTCCAGCATTTTATTTTTCAGTTTTCTTATTATTTTATATAGTTCTTTATTTAATTGATTATTTAATTTATTGATATATCCTTTAGTTACAATAATGTCCTGCTTTTTAAGAGCCTTTTGAGAGGAGAAAGGCTCCTAACTTCCTAGATATCAAGCGCTTTCTACCCACCCCTTTTAGATGCTTATTATCGAAGGACCAACCTCGGGGTGATGGGTATCGATGGCATTACAACATCATTGGCCCCTGCTGACGTCGTCGAATTGCCGACTCTGGATCTGCGGGCACAGTTAAAGTAATTGCCTAGCCACTGTCGCAATCGCCTGATTGCCGCCGGCTTCCTTCTGCGTATCGTATCGTATCATTCGTATCATTGGTCGGTCCTTTAATGAACACCCCGCTAATAACTCTGACAATATGTCTGCTCATTCGCTTTAATGATAATTACCGTTGACATCACTGCAGTGACAACTGCCATGGTGCCTTCTGCCATTGAAACAAGTGTGTGCATATGTGGCATTCTGATACTGTATTTATGTCATCGTCATATAACCATTAACACATGCTCTATGTAATTACAGTACACTAAGTTTAGTTAACTATTAATTAATTGGTCGAGCGCTGGCCACGTTTCTACGTTTGTTTATGGCTTCGGGAAATTCATTCGCCTCCGGTTCGAGGGTTCAACGAAGGCGGCCCAAAAGTATGCTAGTCAGCGTGTACATTAAATTTAAATAATACTTGTGTGTCTGTGTTTTTTTTTGTGGGTGTGGGTGTGGATGTGGTTGTGGGTGTTTAACATACATAGAGGTAACTACACATACATAACGAGGAGTATTTGTAAGAGAGAAAAAAAAATATAGTTACAAAACTTGTTTGTGTTTTGTGTTTGTGGAATCAACGCAAATCAGATTTACATATCAAAGGAATTGTTTTTGTTACACAACTTAACAGAGTGAACTACGTGCTAAAAGTGGTCACTAGACTGGTGCCTTAAAGCTGTGATTATGTATTTCGTTTCATAGAAATGTCCCCTTGAGTATTATCGATTTTGATGCAAAAAACACTCCAATCACTGCATTATCCTTTACTTGACTACGAATTTAGACAACAGAAAATATATTTATTGATATTTATTTTCTGCGTTTGGGTATTCTCGTAAATATTTCATTTTCTCAATCCTCCTATTTGCATTTTATTATTTTATTATAATTTTAAGTGGATTAAAGTGTGCAGCCCAATTTTTTTTTGGAACACTCGAATAGTTCTTCTTACATATCTCTACAGAACTAAGGCATAACATAATGTAGAAAGATAATACCATAATCTAGGGAGCTTCAAAAATCTCCAAGGTATTTAAAAACTCTTAACAAGGTGTCATAAAGTATGAAAAGAAACTTTTGAGGTACCAAAATCAGTGTACATTTGTTAATTTTAACGATCTACAATTTTCTAGCAATCTTAAAGAGAGTTTTTAAAACCCTAGTGAGTTCTTTAACACCCCCGAATATATTTTCCCCCCAAACGAATATACTTCTTACTAAACAATAAGTAAAATTGTGGTTTTGGGCCAAATTAGTGAAACATTTTAATGAAAACTCTCGCACACAAGCCTTTAATTTCCAAGTCGATCTAATTTCGATTTCAGATGGAATGATATTATGCAATTGTTGAACCAATCAACTAAAAATTAAACAATTAAAACATTGAATCCTCTCACAGACTTCTATGTTTTCCTTTTGGCCAACCAATAAACCGAATAAATTTATAACCAAAATGTGTTGGCTTTGTACATTTCACGTTGATTTTAGCACCAGCCTAATGAATTTGATTTGCTACATTTTCGTTTCAATGTGGGAGGAATTTTCTTTTTTTTCATTTCGTTCGCCGAGGCCTTCCGCTGGCCTCGCTGTTGTTTAAGGTGTAAACTGGAATTTGCTTGCTATCAACTAAAACATTGACTAAGTTTAATTGCACCTACTTCTCCTAGCTGTGCTCCTTGCACAGTCGCAGGAGCAGCGGATAGTGCAGGTCCTCGTCGTAGAGAGCGGAGTCCGCCTTCAGCTGGAGATGCCTCTGCCAGATGGTCTCGTTATACCTTGTGGCCAGCTCCACCCGAAATCCCCTGGCCATGCACTCGTCCTGGAACACGGTCAGAGTGCGTCCCCGGCGCGGGGCCATGATCAGGGCTGATCCCTGCGGCGCCAGATAATACCAAATGGTGTCCACCAGCGCCGAGCGTGCTTCGTCGAAGAACAGGCAGTCGGCGCAGAGAATGAAGTCGAACTTGGCCTGCTCCGCCTGCGACCTGGCGCCCTTCTCCTGCCACTTGAGCACCGAGCACTTGGTGTAGCAGCTCAGCTCGTTGAGGCAGACGGTCTTCCGCACGTTCTCCACGGAGATCTCGTTGCCATCGGTCAGATGCACGGCATACGGCGTGGCGTACTTGGCCAACATCAGGCCCGCCAGCGAAGTGAATCCGCCGCCCAGCTCCAGGATCCACTTGCCACGGTATGACGACACCTCGGATAGGACCAAGGCAGTCAGAGCCTCCTCTGAGGGCCATACACATATGTTGCCTGTGTTGTTGAAGCCCATCAGATCGCTGGCGGTCAGCTGGCGCTCCATGTGATGGATGTTTACCGAGTACTCCAGGTCGTTCTCCAGCGCCATGCGGTACTTGTACCAGTTCTCCGTCTTCCCCAGGCACTTGAGGCTCACGTGATCCTCAAAGCTGTCCTGGCGCAGTAGGTCGAAGCTCTTGAAGCGGCGCACGGAGGCGGTCTGCTCCTCGGTGAACTCGTCACTGGACGAGGATACCGTCTCCTCGGAGTCTTTGCGCAGCACCTTGGCCAGGATCTTCCAGCGCTTCTGGGCGGTATTCTGCAGGTTGGGCGTGGCCGGAGGAGTGGGTGGCATGAAGGGATTCGATGTCACCTTGCCGTCCAGCGCCATCTGTTCCACTTCGTCCAGCTCGGTGCTGCTGGGACTGCCGGGCATGTTCCGGTTGATGTCTTTGTCTTTGTTGGCGCTGTCCTGGTTGTTGTTGAGGACTATGGGCATTTCTGGCATGCCCAGGCGAGCGTCGAGGGTCATCTTCTGGTGCTCCTTGAGAGCATTCAGCGTGTTGTCGATATCGTATTGCAGCAGCAGCGATATGGTTGCCAACTGTGCTACGCCCACTTCCGGAGATTGCTCTTCCAAATTGTTGAGCTGAGTTTCGGGCGATGCTTTCTGCACTAAAGCTGCTGACATTTTACTTTAGGCCGACTTTGTTTTGGGGGTTTCCTTTCCCGGTTTCGAGTTATCCGCTTTCAGTTTTTCATTTTCCGCCCTGTACAACGAGAGAGAGAAGAAAGGGGAGACACGAATTTAGTCGGAGTTTCTTCAAAGTTTTCCCCCCCTTCGGATGCCGAATTTTCCACTCGCCCTATTTCAGGCCCATTATTTTCCAATTATGAATTTTTAATGGCATTAAAAATGCAAATTATCCGAACATAAAAATAAAGCAAATTATACCGAGCAGAAAATATCCAACGGAATATTATGAAAAATCTTTGCCCACACTTTTGTCGACAAGAAGTCTATGAATATATGTGGGCAGACATTTTTTAGGTATACATTTTATGAGCAACACATTTTGCAGATGGCAAATTGATCGACTTTTGAGCTTGGTGTAAATATTTTTTATTTATTCATCCATCAAGTAAACTCTGCCTGCAGTTTTTTAAAAAAGCTATTTAGTTGTTTATTTTTATACCTTATTAATACTTATTATTTTATAAATATGATTTCAGATATATAAACCTCGGCTACTTATTTTGTACTTATTATAAACATGTGTTATTTCCAGATAAATGCAAGGTATAGATATAATTTAATGAGTTTCATTATAAGTTATTATCCGGTAACATAAATCGCTGAACTAAACTTGTATATCTCCTCCATAAATATTATCATAAATCTGCTGCCATTAAATCCAAAGCCTGCAGTCCGAAAATTATCCAAACTCAGCGAAAATAGAAAATGTTTGTTCAGATACGAAACCGAGAAGAGAGAGTATATTTACGTATGAATATGTGCTACCTTGGCCTTTATTGTTTTGATTGTTGCACATTTTCAGTCTGTATATTTTGAACTTTTGCTGCTGGATGTATAAATTCATCAAATTTGAGATATTTTACAGCTCATAAAAAATGTTAATTGTGCTGACGGCAGCTGGGAGTTTTTCCAGCAAACGAGTGCCAGCGCATTTCCCATTTTCCCACCCAGCATATGGTAAATACACGTCTCTGTCGATGATAAGAGAGGGCGTTCAGTTCCGATTAAAGGTTTGTTTTTCTTTCCTTTCTTTTTTTTGTTGTTGTGTCCGGACACCTGGGAATTTTTGCGGTGGTGGGTGGCTTTCGCCTGACCATTGACACCTGCTCCGGATTTTCTGGACCCCGAGTGCGTAGTAATCACTGTCTGAGCAATTGAAATTCAACGGAATTTATGTGTTTGTCTCTCGGAGATTTGTTGTGGGGCCATGAATTTCCATAAAGAATGTTGTAGTGGGGGTGAAAATCCGTAAACAAGCAGAGCTTGCGGGAATTATTACGTCTTTAATCTGACTAATTTTGACAGATTTACGATGCATTGTCATGAATTCTAAGTATATCCAATTAAAATTGACAATAATTGCTATATAATCATTAGTGCAATTATGTTGTTGTTTTTGGCATTATATTAATCCTGTTGTGACCGCAAATGTGTTTCACATTTGCTCAGCGAAGCATTGACAATTTTGACAATTTGATACGCAGCTTGCGGCTGCCGATGGCCAATAATTTGGCATAAATATTTTCATTTTCCCACTTAAATATTGGTTTTTCATTGAAAATAAATTATTAAACATATAGAGGAAGCTTATCAAAAAGTTGTATTATTAAATATATTACAAGTTTTATTTAAAAAAATATCAATACCTAAATTATTCATATATAACCCCTTAAAAATATAAAACAAATAATAAAAACTCCCATTTAAATTACCAATTCCCCACCTTCTGACTCTCCATCAGTGCCTTATCAAACATTAACAAGTTTGAAGAAGTTAGCCAGACCTCGAACTACTTTTTAAGGACTCTCCCCGCCAGAATCCTGATTGCTGGCCCCAATAAAACTTTGGTGAGCTTAAAGAATGTTGATTTGCATTTGCCGAACGAGTGGAGAACATGAATATTGAGCAGCATCCTTCCAGGACGTGTCCCTAAACCCGCAGCTTAGCCTACGTCCAAAGTTTTACGGCAAAAACTTCCAGCGAACTTTAAAGTCTGTCAATAAAAAACCGACAATGTTTGCATAATGCCCTGGAAAATCCAGACCCCAACCCGTGGAAAACTTGAGGGATTACATGCCCCATGATTAGCTTCACCTGGTTGAAGAGTGGGTTTGTGGTAGTGATGGCCAAAAGTGGATAAATAGTTCGGAATCTTCCATATTATAAATATATATTAATTATTAAACAAGGGATCGTTAAATGCTTTTTAAATAAATCAATGTTTCTTCTTTATTTTACATAAATCCTTTCTCTTTAATGGGCAAACATCTCAAGTTCGACAGTTCATTTGCAAGTAAAAGTGGGCAACGGTGCCTTCAATCATTGTAAATTTAAAGTTTTTCACGCTGGCAAATTTATCCAATCCAATTCAATTCAATCACTTGACAAAGTTTCCTTGCTCTGTTGTCGCGGCGCTGCAAAAAGTTGCCAGCAGTAAGAGAGAAGAAAGGTTTTTCACTTCAAAAACAAAAAGAGAGAATGAAAGAAATCGGGGGTTGGTAGTGGGGAAAAAAAGAACTCGGAAAAACTCAGAAGTAAGCAGAATGACTGGCGTGCGTGTTGGCAACGCAATGTGCCAGAAAGTTGCCAGGGGTTTCCCCGCTTTGCCACGCTTTCTGTCCCGATTTTTCCCAACGATGGCGCATCACGCGAGACGTTATAGAACCCATATATATATATCCTCACATCCGTGTGATGAATCCCCGTCGCTCTCCGCGCTCATTGCTGGCATTAACTCTTATAATTTATTATTTATTGCAATCTACTGTCACAGAAATTTGCTCAGCTTTTCTTTCTTTATTTTTTATATGTTCTTGTGCGGCTTTTTTTATGATTATTATTTCGGCAGTGACCTTGGAGGCCAGAAGTGTCAACAGACACATGACTTCTGGGTGTAAATATGTACATAAGCACACGATAAAGAGGCAACTGTGAAAAAAGAGTTATTCCAGACACCGCCACGATAATACAGTCAAATTTAATTATGACTGACAGCCGCACGGGGTTGGATCTTATCCATCAGCGAGTATATATAATATAATAATTCTTTATCACGATAAGAGTGGAGCAGATGGCAAGCGGCAGGTGAACACCAGGTGGCAAGGTTTAAAAATAAAATTAGATTATTTTTTACGATGTCAAAGAAATTAATTACCAAGAGATGCTATGATTTTTATATAATATATATTGGAAAGTACCCAAGAAACTGAGCTGTTAAAGATTGCAGAGCCTAGAAAAACGACGACAACGAAATTAAGTATTTAAATAATATTAGATTAATGTCAATATAAGATATAAACAGAAACTAATAGGAAACCAAGATGTTACCCTAAATAAAATGAAAATTAATTGTTGTAGCTCTCCACGTTTCATAAATATACATATATATATGTATGTCAAATACTGTCTGGCCATTAAACCTATTAGCGAAAATCACTGATGAGAAATCAAGAGCTAGCTGCTTTTCACTCGACTTGGCTCCAACCATTAATCATCATCATTCGGTGCTGTACGCAGTAATTACCTTCAGCACACAGGGCGTATGCGTAATAGTCGAAATCTTTAAAGCGCTTCCTCGCTGTATATTTTTCTCGAGCGTCTTAAACTTTTATTAGCGCACATAATCCCCATCGATTTACGAGCAACTAACTGTCTGAGCTATCGCTGCAGATACATGCAGAATACGTACATATATGTATGTACAAGTATATATCCCTCCGATTTGTTTACTGTTTACTGTTTACAGGCGTAAGTTGATTTCGACCGAAACTTTTTTCACGTTCTCTCAGTTTTGACTGCAGGCCAATGCCAACGCATCTGTCTATGTATATGGATGTACGTACATTCATTTGTGAATGCTGAGATTTAATTTACGCTCACATCTGTTTTTATTGTGCATTTCTTTCTCCATTCAATGCCCCCTTCGGCTTGGGCTTCCCAGTTCCCATTCACAAGCCTTGGGGGCGGTCCGAGTTCAAGTAAGTGCAAAAATGTAAATAAAAATCCAATTTTCTTCCGCCTGGCCGGTCGAGGGTGTCCGAAATAAAATATTAATTAAATTATTTGCATAGCACACGGCTTCGGCCTTCGGAGCGCCTGGGGCTCACACCCCGTTCCAACCCCATCCGCCATCGCGTCCAGAAACATTTCCGGCTTTTCCGGAAGTGGCTGCGGCAGTGTCACCTCCCATTTTTATTGCCTGTCACTCACTCACCTCTGCCCGTTCCCCGTTACCCCTGCTCATAGTTCCTTGGTTCTTTGGCTCTTTGGGGCTTGGCTAAGATAATATTTGACGCTGGGGGAAGTGGGCGCACTCAAAGAAATGTACTTAGTACACACAATTTTATTACATGAAAATTTAAGATGGAATCGGTACTGTAGCTGCTCGTCCTGGTTGGTGAAATTTGTATGTGGAAGGTAAATTTAAAGAGAGCGTGGCAAGTTCATCATTTTCAATCTATTATTTTCCTGAAATGGAATTATTCAAACTATTTGTTTTACATTCGTTCTTTTTATAATATTTATTTAAATAGATTTTTCTCTTAGTGTGCCCAGTGTGTCGCACCGGCGGCGGGGAATTGGGAATTGAGGTGAGCGAACCGCCAGCTCATGACATTCACGAAAAGTTCAAGGGGAATTCCCCGATCCCCGATCTGCTGCACGCCGCTGCACAAATAATGTGATTACGCCGGACAATAATGACGAGCTAACCACACAGGATGAGTTGCCAGAATATCGACAGAGCCGCAGCGAAACTGTTTTCCGAAAAATTTCAGATTCTAGTGGTTTATTGATTCGATTTAGTGGGCCATTGGGAATGTGCGAGTTTTATCGGTGAGCACAGAAAATAGTAAAGCGAAAGCTTTTAAGAAGTTAGTCAATGCTCTTTGGAGCAATTTGTGGGCTCTTTTTGAAAGTCAGGCTTAAATAATTAGCTTAGTTTTCGTTTAAGTCTCTAACTAAGTTGGGAAACTTATTGCAACTTGGTTTTAGTAAAATTGTAGTGATGCAGAAATAGAAATAGCACTTTAAGAAATTCATTCAGTAGTTAAACTTTTTAAATGGTATCTTTATTACATTTTAAGCTTAATGAAGATCTAAAGCTTGATGCTTTATAATTTTGTATTCTTTAATTTTAATAAATCTATCTATCCTTAGTTTAATATTGCCACGTGTGGCCTTTAAAAATCCCCAAAATCCTCGGTACATTCTTGAAATATATTAGCACATCTGCAATAATATTTTTAGCATCCAGCCTCACTCAGCATTTTGATCCTTCTTGGTTTTTGGCATCTTGCGAGTTATTTGGAAATTGTGATAACAATTTAAGCCACGTACAGCTGGAAAATTTACATATTATGTCAAGACCGTATGCTAACTTCTTTCCCCCGTTTGCCGTTTCCCTGTGACGACACAATTTTCCTGTGTGCACATGGAGATGGAGAATGCAAAAAGCGCAAATATGTAAAACATTTTGTAGGAATAACTGTAAGTCGCCAAGTTGCCAAATGGATGCTGTTCGGGGCGGGGTTGGGGTTGCGTTCGGTGTTGGGGGAGGTGTGTTACTTAGGGCGGAACCTTGGGGAGATTCCAGGGACCCAGGGAGCTTGAAAAAATTATATTATCTACTCAAGATATTGACCTCAGTGGGGGGTCCCGTTTTAGGGCCCTTCTCCTTCTTCTTCTGGCTTTTTAAGGCGGAGCATAGAAGGAATATTTCGCCAGCATCATTGCAGGGCTCTTAATCATCGCAGGCAACGACAGACATTTTTGGCAGGCGCCATAATTTAAAAATAACAGGCCAGCACACTGGATAACATGCCCCCAAAAAAAACAGGACTGCCTTGATGAGGATAAATACCAAGGACACAGCACATCGTTAGCAGCTGACATTAACATAACAAATACCGAAATAAAAAAAAAACACACACAGAAACGGAATAGGAAAAAAGGAAACTGAATTTCCAGCTAATCCACTTTGGGTGTCTTTGGCTCAAAAAGGGACACAAGGACAACACATCGTTGGGGCAATTAGGGAGCACTATTTAATAACAAAATGCGCCAAATCATATTTAGCAAAGACCCAAAAACTGGAAAATTAAATTTTCCCCCCCAAACACATCACATCCACCCCGGCGGCGTCTTCATCCATGCCTGTTTCATTCACAAACAAAAATAAATAGACGCATCAATAAATAAACAGGCAAATAGTTTGCGCCATAAACATGCACACAAACATCGCAGACACAAGTTGCCAAACACACACACACACACACATGTGTGCAAATAGAGCGTGTACGACTATATAGCGGTATGTACACACTATAATGCCCATCTGGATATATGGCGCATTGTCATGGAGACAACCCTCGCTCCAACTGGCAACTCAGTCAGATGTCTGGAGCGACTCTCTCATCTCAGCGGGACGGAGATGGGGCCAGGACCTGCGCTGCCGGTTTTCCACAAGGATGAATCTGGCTTCTAGCGGAAGGATAAACCTATAGCTAAATTGGTTTATTAAATTAAAACGAGAATGGGTAAATCTGTAACATATTCCAGACTTTTATTTCTACGATAAGGAACGTAGTCATATTTCTAAATTCATTTTTTATTATATTAGTTGTATTTTAGGTATAACTTATGTATATGTATTATCCTTTATTTTCGAGTATATATCTTCCGCTTAAATTCATCATGGCGCTCGGATGTTTTTCGCTATATTCCCTATCATATATCTTTAGTTATTTTTTATGTAAAATTGTTTTTTTTTAAGGAGTGGGCATTACAAAGAGTTTTGGACAATTCCTAGAGTTATAAAAAGTTATCCTTTGATAATAAACATTTTTATTATTTATGTAAGAAACAAAATATACAAAACAATACATCTTATCTAAGAATTGACAAAATATTGCTACTTTTTAATGGGAAATATTTATATTTCGATTAAATTTCTTATATTAATAATTATATAATATATTAATAATTTATATTTTGATTTTTGTTTCTTATCAAAATATAATATTACACATTTTCCAACTGGCAGAAAAAAGGCTAACAGGACAGCATTAATGAGCCAGCTGGAGACACTTGGGCATGGAATATGCTAACATCGTACATGGACACTCTACCAGCTCTATAAATAGTCAGCTGAAGGGGAGTGGTTGTGGCAGGAGGTAGCTGGAGGCAACTTGCCTCAGGTGCATCACACGCCGGCAGCAGGCAGGAGGCAGAATTGTGACGTGTGTCAATGTTCTACCGGCACTGGGATTCTGATAGAAGCTCTCCCGGCATACGGAGAATATTAAAGGGGATGTTCAGTTTGTGCTGGAAATGTTGCCTTGCCCCTAATGGGTCAGCGGTAAATATACTAATTTGTTACTGCTCAGAGGAAACAGAATTTGTGGGAATCAAGCTAATGACACATTCTGTGTTGACCTAAAAATATATGTTTGTTTGAATTACATGAAGTCTTGGGGTTTGTTTGTTCAAAAAAGGAAAAAGGGATTTGTGGATATGAGTGACTGTGGTTTCTAATTAAAAATCTTTAGAGATTTGAACTTCTCACAGTAAATGACATTTAAAAATGTAATATAAACTTATACAAACAAAAGGAATTTGTAGTTTGTTTGATTATTTTTATTTATAAGGTTAATAATAATTTTATATTTTATAAGAAATTTCTAAATTCATAATTATTAGGACTTATTTCGTTATTAGAAGGTACCCAGCATTCGCTAGTGTCGCCCGTCGCCTCCATTTAAGTACTACTTTGTCGCAGTGGAGGAGGCCAAAAGGATGCCAATGCAGGAGCTTCCTCTGCGTGCCGCATAAGTGGTCCTTTGCCGAATAAAGCTGTGCAGGATTGGCCAGGGCCGTGCGGTGTCCTGGTGGGACTGTGCTCGAGTTAGGGGGAAGCCAGTGGAGTCTGCCTAAATGCTTTCATCACTCAGCTGGAAAGGCACGCACGCTCCACTGCCCCCACGCACGCACAACGCCCGCAGATTCCATTGGAGTCGGAGCCGGTCTCGGACTATGTAAACATCAGTCAAACGGACGGGGCTGAAGGGTCACATCCAGATCCCCAATTGACCACTGGAGTGGCATAAACTGTTACTTTAACTGCGAATATGTTTGGAGAGCAAACCTGCTATATGTCTCTCTATTGACAGATGATTGACTGCCTCAGTAGCTTATCGTAATTTTGAGTGACAGTCAACCCCGGGTCTTGTTCGGTAAATATGAATGAGTCTTCATAGCCGGCACACTTTTGACTCTAACGCTGACAATGTAATGGGCACATTAGGTCATGATAAAAAATTGGTATATTAGGCAATTGGTTTATTTATAGAAAATCACTTCAACTGTCAGCGATAATTTGAAGGTAATCGGTTGATTCGAATGCGATAAAACCGATTGAAATATTACCCATTGAAAGTTTCATTTACTGCCAGTAAATGGGACAGTTTTTTTAAGTTAAAAGATTTTATTTACAGCTTGGCAAAATATGAAGAATATGAAAGAAATAAATTCAGGTAGAAGCAATTACCAAACGGAAAATCAAGCAAAGAATTTATTAATAAAAGGAAAGGCTTTGTTGAAGAATATTGAATATTAATTATTGAGCTTCTTCATGCACAATTTTCGTAAATAAAGTCTGGAAAAGTAAGCTCTCTTTAGAAATAAATCACAGTAGAGGCAATTATTTTTCTCATCTATAATAGTTCATCCATCCGTGCAGGCATTACATATTCTCCAGCAGACAAACAACCAATATTGTCCTTATAACCATAAATCTCTCGATTGGAAAATGTTTTTCAGCTAAAAAACAAAGCCCACTAGGGGGAGGTGCCCTTTCCATAAATCAAATCACAATGCAGAGATCGTTGCCCATTGAGGTTTGCCTCTGAGCCTTTTCATTGCACATTTGCATTTGGTTCGAGGGAAATTCAATTTATATTTTTCTCTGTCGTTTTATTGTTGGTGGAATAAACTGAATTATTTATATATACATATATGGAAAAAAGGAAATGCATGTGCAGTGTACAGAGGCTATTTCCTAATGAACTTTGACACACGAAAACGGGCTGTCCGTGTGACCGCCCTTTGAATCCACGGAACCCAACGAACCCACTGGATCCTCGCGTGTCCGTGTCACAAGTCAAGAGGAAAAGGCAGCGGGAGAAAACTGCAGCACCAACAATACAATGCCCTAAGCTGCAATGAATGAAAAATCAGCTTGACGCATGCAGCTTTTTTCACCATTTTTTCCAGTACGTTATTGTTGTTGCCTTGCGAAGTGCCCTGAGGGCAAGTAAAATGAACTAAACTGACTGATGGATTGACTAACTGATGGACTAACTGACGGAAAAACTGACGGACAAACTGACGGACAGACTGACAGTCTGACTGACTAGCAGACTGCTGCGGAGCCAGAGTCACAACAAAGGCTAAACATCGGACCGGCTCGAAGCCATAACTACTACTCAATTCGCTTTCATCCCAGTCTCTAGAGAGGCAGGGAAATTTATTTATTTTGCGATTATCGTCAGATATGTTGACGGCACCCACTTGAGTATGCAAACACAAGTAGCTCCCACACACACACACAAGCCCTTATAATGCAGCCCAACAATAGAGATATATATTCAAGTACAAGCACACTTTCCAGCAAAAATAAACCATCAAATCCAACTGGTTATTGGTTGTAGTCCATGAAGAAAACGTAGAAACTGAATAGTTATAGCTAGTGTTTTATTCTACGAGTAGTAGGAAAGGATTTTATGAAGCAAATTCTTCTTTAAATAAATGAAGCTTATATTTTACAAAGTACACCAAGTTATTTTATGTTATTTATATTATTTTTACAAGATTCTACGGTTTACTAAGATGGGTATAAAAGTTATAAAACTCTTTTAAAGCGAATTATATGTTGAGAAAATGTAATTATGCCCAAAACCCGATTAATGCAATTCCAATAAAAATCTTTAGGCATTCAAGAATAACTCTATTCTACAAAAAGCTACTTCCTATTCAATTAAAATGTAGAAAAATAAAGCAAAACTTTAACCTATACCATAACTAAGCTAAACCGCATTGCCAAATCAAGTTTAAAGCCAACACAATGCGTGTGAAATTGTATAAAACCCTGATAAATTGCCAGGCTACATCTGAGCTTCCATTAGACGACCCCCTTTGCTGCCCAACATGCCCAGCCAGCTTTACAAAAAAAAAGGGGTAGCCGCAGGAATGCGAGCTTATCGCGAAATCTCGGCCAACTGCAGCGAAAATAGTTAGTTAGTTCGTTAGTTGATTATTACATGTCCTGCCACAGTAGCCTACCCCCCAGTCAGAACGTGTTTTTTTTCGAGTTCCTTTGTTTTTTATTTGTGGTCGCTGCTGCAGCTGCAGCTACTACTATTACAGTTGCTTATCGCAGCTTAATGGGTCACTGCATTTTAGCGAAATTTTTCGAGCTGACGCGGCGTGTGCGTAATTCGCAGGGATTACGTATACGCCGCATTGGACCAACGACGACCCACAAACAACGGGCAGCAGCAGATCCTTGCCTCTTTGGCACCCTCCTCAGGCTAACATTATGCAAACTTGGCAATAAAAATTCAATTAAGCCACAAGGACGCGCCGTCAAGTGCGGGACTGGGCGCTGCTCGAAAAAGGAAGGTTGGGCCTTGCCGATAAATCACAAAATTTTGTTATGTGCCCCGTCGGCTGCAACAATAACAAATTGTGACATGCTGTGCTGCCGCTTACGACTTTGATGCACGTTTTAATTACAATTTTGACGCCAACTGTTTAAACACAGTTGCACAAACACGCACACACAAACATACACACACACACACGATAACGAAACAACAACAACCGGCACTAATTGTTTGCCTCCAGTGAGTGAATGAGGGGTCTGCATGGG
>JAEIIG010032505.1:0-19906 GCA_018904695.1 Drosophila parvula | reverse complement strand
GGTGATGCAAAAAGCGAGTGCAAAGCCTAACATGTGAGGGGGAGGTGGTGGCAACATAAAGAAGGTACCAGGACCAGCGGGACAATGGCTAGCTCACATGCACAGAGTGGACGCACCCATCCCACTCCATGCAAACCTCACAAGTCACGAAACCATCAAGCACAGTCTGTAAACGGAGAGAAATTCCAGGAAAACCCAGGAACTCAAATGATATTCCGGCTTAACTAGAAATGTGAATTTAATTAGCTCCAGCTTGTTTTACAACCTAATGTACACGTACTTGTGCTGAAGAGTAAATGTACTTTTTAATTACCAAGAACATGGAAATGAAGAGGTCCTCGGGCAGACCATAAACCTATTTACAACTTATTACTTACCTATTACTTCATTCTTACAAAGTATTATATGAAAGCAGCACACACTTATCCCACAGGCATCAGACATTGAATGTTATCAAGTTATCAAGTTTATATTATCATAATTGATTTTGCTTCCATAATCGCAAATTCTGTTTGCCCTATGGCAAAATGTATTTAATATATAATCTGTTTAATCAACAAGGTTACCTAAATGTGTAAATATGCTCAGTTGGCATGATAAACCCTTTTTCAATTGCTCACCTTAATGATTCACCCAAAGATTGGAGATAAAATCAAACATTAACTTGCTTGTCTATTGTTAAATTGAAATGATACTACGGAATGTGGCAAAGAGATTAGAAATATATTCTAGTTTATTTTTAAATTAAAATTATATAAGAAATATTAGGAATAAATAAAATGTTTTGCTTCAGAGAAAATAAAAGCTAACAAGCCTTGAAATATTTGTAGGTAAGACATTAAGTTTTAAAGTGGATTTGGTTCATTAAGTTTTTTATATAATTTACTTTTAGTTTTAGATCAAAGCTAAGTTTAAGTAACATATAAGATATATATTTAAAACGTGCTGTTAATGTCAGTTAAATTTTTGCTATCTTATATATAAATAAAGCTCCCTTAAATAGTTACAAGAAATGTAAACTGAGTGTCACATGTGACCTGAATGAGTCGCCGCAAAGTACCCTCTATAATAAGTCTGTTATTACTTTCTCTAGTAACCTTTTCTCTATTGATATTATTCTCACATAAACTTATATATTTTCGCTCAGTGCATTGGGCAGAAGAAAGGCGCAACTTTTCGACATGTGACCGTGTGCCTCCCCCCTGGATAAATGTTAGTGGTTTGGCGAAGGCGACAACGACGAGTGTGCCATGTGCCCCAATCGATGAGTGATGCAGGGTAGGCGGGCGGGGGTGTGTGTGTGTTTGTAAGATTTATAGCCCCAAAACCATGGATATGTATGTATTTGTGTGTGTGTTTGTGGGACTGTGAGTAGGCTGTACCCAATTAAGAATCATCAGCGTGACATTAGTGCCATTTGCAGATGAGAATCGGCGGCGGGAAAAGTGCAGGAAGCAAAAGATACAAGGACCCGACAGACGAACACGTGCAGTGGCCTATTGTTTGGCATCCTGGAGGGGTAGACACAAAAGCTACATCCTCTGCCTCATTCTATTCAGCTCTCAATCAAGGCTCATTTGCCAAACGTCTTCTTCGGCTCATCAATAAATCGGGGCCATAAATCTCTTTCAAGTGTTCGCCTCATCATCAGCAGACATTTTTTTGTATTTTACGCCCAACCCGGAGTTTAAACTAAATAAATAGAAGATGATTTGGCAGCTTGATTCGGGTTTTATGACCAAAGGAAAATTTAATGTGACATTTGACTTTAATTAGGTAATAAAACGGGGAACTACGTTCGGCAGTAAAAGGACATTGAGCGGTGGCCAAAACGAAGTTAGAGAAGTAAATAAACCACAAGTTTCCCGGTGGCAATGGGGGAAGAGTTCGGTAAAAGGGGCAGGGCGAAACAAGAAGAAATGTTGACCAAATGGGAAATGCCTGCAAATCACTGGGCGTAAATGAAATGTAATTGAAAGCGATTGACAAATAGAACCGGGATTGGCAGGCCAAATGGGAATTGCAATTGGCTCTGGTCTAAGCTCAATTGAACTCTGAATCTGTTAGAGCGATGTTTGCCAGTAAATAGAAAGCGAATTAATTATTAATTGCCTGTGCGAAAAACTTGGTGAAGAGTAAAAGTCCAGGCTCAGCCGAGTGGAAATAAAATAAAAAGAGGGTAATGAGAACCTTTTCAACGCCACAGAATAGAACAATGGCAAAATAAAGAAATAAAGTAATTGTATTTAGTTATTCCAAGGGGCCTTGCAGCTTGCCCTTAAATGAATAAGAAAACAATGCAAACTCTATGCATATCTTAGATTTTCATTAGGTACGCTTAAAACAAAGGTGTTAAATTCTGTTTAAGTTTAAATTCCTCAAAGAAACTCACAAATATATTGTTGTATTTCAAATGGTAGGAAACTTCTTGGTATTTCTTGATTTAAAGACTGAATTTCTAATAAACTTAGAATTTCTTTAATTTGCAGTTATTCTTAATCTTCTCAGGAATACATAACGCTTTAATACCTTTTACCAAAAAAGGGATAAATCCATTATCTTAACAGTTGTGCTCTCCTTGCCAATTTGAGATCTCTGTAAAATTTTCATTTGACTTGCAAACTTTGATGAGAGCAACTTTTTGATGCAACATTTTCGCAAAAGTATTAACCCACCGACAGTTGACCTTTTCGAGGACTTTGGCAACACAAAAGCTGGCTAGTTTCCATTTCCGGCAACTCAAAATTCTGCAGAGAAATAATATTTATTTTTACTTGCAGCTAGCCACAATGAAAATGGTGACCTTCTGGTCAGCTTAGTCAAAAGTCAACCGGAGTTAGATAAGTAATATTAGTTTGATATTGATATTGATATCAGGGCGGCCTTTGTGCGTTTAAGATAAGTTCCAACTTATCGTTGGAAATATTCAAAAATCAAATTCCATGGGTTGCGCTGCCGAGAATCGAGAGCGTTCGCAAACAAATCGGAAAACAGCTCATAAAAATTTCAAAAAACTTGATGAACAGCGAGTTTACAACGGCCAGACAGTTTCTTTACAAACAAATGTAAACAAGAGGGATTTCAAAAGCCATTTACCAGTCAAAAATGTTGTTGGCGAGGCAATTAAATCGCAGCAAACTCCAAAGTG
Organism: Drosophila parvula; assembly: GCA_018904695.1. Lineage (NCBI taxonomy): Eukaryota > Metazoa > Arthropoda > Insecta > Diptera > Drosophilidae > Drosophila > Drosophila parvula. The sequence goes on along the minus strand of JAEIIG010032505.1, from coordinate 16,758 downwards.
TTTTGGGATATGTTTCTTCTTGATTTGACTGTTGATAAATGTATTTAAAACACAGGATTTAACGCACATTTAATCATTTTAGTGTAACTTTTCATTCACGAAATGCTTGGCATTTCACAAAAATTTTCTTTGATGATTTTTTCTTTTTGATAATTTTTCAAACCACGCACAATCTTTGCCCGCAGCACACGCGTCCAGAGCAACAACAAATAGCTAAACAAATGCCGCGGCAATTGTTTGCTTCAGATTTTATCCGCCCGGCCAACGTTGCGTATGAGCGACGACGACAAACTGAATTGGAATTTGAAATCTGAAAGAGCGAGCGCGCGTCAGTCGCATCGAACATGTTGCCTCGCATGACGAATCCACTCGAACGTGTTGCGAGCGTGGGTGGACCTTGAGGGGGGCGGTGCTGGGACACCCTTTTCGGCTTATCACTGGAAATTAAGACAAAGCTTCGTCTCGAAGACGTCGTGGAATCCTGAATGGCCAACGTTAAATGAAATAAGACAACAAAGAAGGGTATCCCACCGTACAGTGGGTGAAATTGTTAGTTGATGTTCTTTTTTTTGTTTGCTTAAATTATGATTGTTTAATTATATTAATAAGCAAGGAGACAGGAAGGAGAAGGAGGAAGGAGACAGGAGACATGGACGGTTTTTATTTACAATGTGAAGAAAATGAATGTTCACTTAAATATTGATATATACAATTCAATTTTAGTGTTTGTTTGCTTAATTTTATGGTGTTATATTTATTATTTTATAGTTCCTTAGCAGCTAGGATTGTTTGAGAAAAAAACTTTGAAATATATTAAGATAGCAATGTATTTAATTAAATAATATTAAAATAGTGTTATTATATTAAAAACTATTATTAAAAACAACATCTACAAGTTAAAGGTAATTATAAAGAGTTTAAAACCTTATCATTAGCGTGTTTTGTGATTTTTCTTAATATATTCTGTGCTCATTTTCTAGATTTTCAAAGAAATATATAAAGTATTTTTGTGAGACATCAAATAATTGAAAGAATTAAACCGAAATGCTAATATTGTAATATGAAATCAAAGACACATTTTACTTAGTTTTACTTAGTGATTTAAGCTATAAACTGACATTTTTGCCCATAGTGACTCGCTGAGTTGTGGTTCGGTTTGAATGGCTCGCTGTTGGCAGCATGGAGTTAAGTGGTTAAAATGGTAAGAGCGGTTGCAGGCTATTACAACGGCTTGAAAAACTATTTAAGCCACAATAGCGGTTGAGCACAGATTTTTGTTTACATTTCGTCAAGAATCTTCACAGAGCCAATAATTATTTGAAATATTCAGAAGAGAATAAGGTAATAAATAATTAGTTTTTATAAATAAAAAGATTGTGAATAAAGGCATGTTTCTTCTGAAATTATTTGCCCAAAAGCTATGAAAGGACCTTAGTTTTAAATACATTTCAATGGCTTATCAAGAGTAATGGAAAGTGTCAGCAAGAAATTGAGCGTCAAAAGAGGATAATTAAAAAGAGATTAAGGTTATAAAATGGGACATAAAAAAAAGACTGAAAGCTTCTAGTTATATCCTGCTCAAAATGTATATAAATAAATGGTTATAACACTGTTTAAACCATTAAATTGCCAGACAATAGCTGATTAAAAAGTTTAATTAAACAGTTTTTTCATTCAATTTTAAGAAGATTAAACTACATTTTAAAATAAAGAGGGGGGTAAAAAGCAGTATTTTTTATAAGCTTTCATTTATTTATAAACGGAAGCTATTAAAATTCATGTATACGTACAAATTAAAAAAAAGAAGGGAATTTAATTCATATAACAAATATTCAATTAATTGAATAATTCCTGGAAAACTGCAGTTCCTGTTGCCAATTTCCAGCGTATTCATTAGCCTAATAGCTCTATGGAATTGAGGAAATGTAGGAGGGCTGTGGGCGTTATGACCAGGTTCTTATGCTCGCGTTACTTGCCTTTTGTTGCCTTTAAATGATTTTCCATTTGCACATTTCACGCGTCTGACTGCCAGAGCTGTTTGTTGTTGTTGTTCCTGCCGCTGGCTAGAAATTCGCGTTCATTCATAAAAAAGAAGGTGAACACGCTCGTGGGCGTCGGGAAAGCGTCGGAAAAGCGTCGAGCGATGAGCGTGGAAAACGGAAAACAATAAAACGCGACTGCGAGTGCGAGTGCGAAGGCAGCGAAGCGACTTCGACGTCGACGTCGACAGCGCCAGACAAGCAGGCGTGCTAAGTGAAAAGCGAGGGGGTCTGGCGGAAGCGGGGGGGACTCAGCTGCCCCCCCACCCCGCCAAGTTTTTTGGTTGTTCGCAATTTTTTCAGTTTTCTTCTTTTACTTTTCGCTTTATTTATATTAATACACATCGCACTGGTATCAATGAGTGTGTCAGTGTGTGTGTGTCTTATTTTTATTTATTTTCTTTTTATTCAACGCGTCTGAAAACAAAACACAAAGCAAACAAAAAAAAAATTAATGCCACATATTTGTTACTTTTTACTACAAACACAACCGAAAGGAACAAAAGGAAATGTTCAAAGAACAGGACCGAAAAAAATATATATAAAGGAAAAGAAAAACATCTGAGCTCTGCGGGAAAACTGTTATCTACACGATAAGAAACGTAATTAAAAATAAACAAAGAGTTCAAAGTAAATAAATAATAATATAAATTCTATTGGTGTTATTTTTGGGTTAATTGGTTTTAAATATAGTGCAAGTGTCTCCATAAAAAACAAAGGAAGATACCTAAATAATATATATATTGGCTAATGGCTAATATTATTATTTTTGCAAGCCGTTTAATTGGTTTCCAGGGTTTTTTAAATAAAAAATCTAGCCTCCTTACTCGTATATACTTATTTAATAAATTTAATAATGGATAGTTCCAGTAAACATGTAAATTTGTAATCCTTTTTATAAATGAAAATTGAAACATTTTTAATACCAAAGTGTACACAAATTTTTACAAAATATAATGGTTAATAGAGAGAGATATATTTTCTCTAGGTGTTTGAATAAAAAAAGGAAACCATCGCCAGTTCTCTTATTCTCGCATTTGTTGTTTTTTTTTTAACTTGTCCCGGCAGAAGGAGAGGTAATAAAAAAAATAACGAAAAATGTCAACCCAAAGAGGAGGAAAAACGAGCTGCCAGTCGATAAGGTCGTCCAAATCAAAACAGACACAGAATCGGGTTAGAATTGCCAGACATTGTGTCAGGTCGAGCCAGAAAAAAGCCATGAAATTGATGGGGAAAGTGGGCCAGTAGGCTTACCCCGAAAGCCAGGATAAGCTCTAATTCCTGGTGGAAGCTGGAGATGCTTTAAGGTCTCGATTCCTCGAAATTCTGCACACCAATCGCATGATTTATTTACGTGATTAGCGGTTGAGCGGGGCGGAGATATTCCACCAGATTTGAATATTCCCCCGAGGACCAGAAAGGACCGAATTGGAAAGCCATTGATAAGGGTCGGATTAGCGTCATTAGATGGTATACCGCAAAATATTAGCATTCGGCGACTTACATAAACCATATTTTTTCAACCCCCCATTTATTTGATGCCAAAAATTTGCGTTTATTTTTAAACAGAAAAACGAAACGAAACCCGCAATTACAATTATCTATGTGCAGCGCAAATAATTCATGGCTCATTTGCAGCTGCACCTGAAGGCTTATTAAAACAGAACCCAAAGAACCCGAGACCGAGAACGAGACCGGGACCGAGAGCCGAGAGCGAACCCAAATAAATATAGCCAAAAAGTGGTACTATGTTGTATCTGTCGACACCAGGGGCAGAAGTGAAATAATGATACTGAGCGCGCACAGTTGGCATTTTCGATTTGCGTCAACGTCGTCGGCCGCTGTCAGTGTCCGGAACATGGACCGAGCCGAACCCAACCACATCCCATTCCCAAATCCCATTCGCATTCGCATTCGCATTCGCATTCGCATCCGCGTCCCGCATCATGACAACCCATCCAAAAAGGAGGCTCCCTGCTCATGTAAAATTGATGTACAAGCGGTCCCGTCTGGTCTGCATGTGAAATAATTATTAATAAAAATAATGTGCCATGAAATGTTTTCGTTGTCGTCCTCGACGATGCACTTCCGCCCCGTCACACCCTGTACCTCCGCCTTCGCATCTTTGTCGGAAAAGCGGATGGGTCTTAGGTAATTAACACTCAGCGGGAAAGCTTTGGCCAAGTTCAGCCAGCTGAAAGACAGCCACGGGAGTCATTACGGAAGCCAAGTCACGCAGAACAACGTTCCTTTTACGAGGCCCCAAGAAGTCGGAGGATTACTGCTAAATGGCTGCCTTTAAAGAGTTAAATGTCTCAGTATTTTTTCAAGTCAACCCATGCTAATTACAAAAAAGATTCATTACCATTCTTATATTATTAATATTTCATATTATTTTTATAAGAATTTTATTCCTCAAATAGATTTTAAACAAAATAATTTCTAATGTTAACATTGCGCAATAAAATCCAAGTAAATTCCAACTGGATACCTAAACTGAATATTTAGTGTCGTCCTGTCGTCCTTTTATTAAATCAAGCTTACAATTAAAACCTGAATTCGCTTCTTTGTTTGTTTGTCCTTCTTTTATCCCATTTTCCTTGGCGCTAATTATGACATTTTTCTTGCGAACAATTACTGCCAAATGCTTGAGAGAACACATGGGCAAATGGGCATTAAGTAGCTGATTACCCAACACGGCCAGACGCCTTCCTTCGACGCCAGTGCTCATTTTGGCCTTTCAATTAGCTCTGAATGCAATTTTAAATTTAATTAAATCGATTATTTTTAAACGGGCAGTATAATTACATTTTATTTTGCATTAATTGCTGCCGCCTTCTGCCGACTGCCGTCTGAGCAAGCATTCGCATATAACTTTTATTTATATTTGAAAACTTGGCACAATCTGTGCCACACACAATGTGCAGTGCATGACGCAATTGACACGACAGCGAGAGCCAGCTATGGTACGAGTATTTTTTATTTTCGCCGCCTTTCGCCTTTTGGCAGACGAATGGCTGAAACTAAACGAAATTGGGCTGCATTCAGCATAAGATACTCGCGGTTTGCCTTTGTTTGTATTTCGATTGCAGTAATTTGAAGGCATTTTAATTACTTGCAAATTAATGGCACATATGTTCGCCTCAGTCAAAGTCCGCGTTGCGCATACGCCGCGTTGTTCCCCAGCGAAATGGCCAAAGATTAAAAGAGTATAAGTCATAATTATGCGAATGCGGTTCATAAATATTTCGAACAGCCACGAGCCACAAGAGGGGGAGGAACGAGTCGAAAGAGTGGGGAAAGTCGGCATCATTATCGTCGGTTGTCGTGTGTGTTCATTGAAAAATATCACGAGGGATCTTAGCCGTGAACGGACGCTAAACATAGATAGATACCTGTATAAACAGAGACACTGGCCAGCCGATTGCCGTGTGTATTAAATGGTCTTCTTGTGTCATATAAGTAAACAAAATGACAATATATTTGCAGTGGAAGATCATTAAAAAATGTTGTGGAGTTTTCAAGGGGGTCAAGGAACCTTTAATTGGGAGGAAAGAAAGCATATAAAGCTGATTGTGTCTATTAAAATAATATGTATTTGAGATAGGGCGAGTAAATAAAAGTTTAAAGATCTTGTTCTTAAATTGTTCATCTCAAAATTAAAAGAAATTTGTACACAGAGGTTAAATCTAGGTTTATTTAAATAGAAATCATTAAAAATGAAGGTAAGAGGCAGGTAAAAGAGGAACTTAACCTATAGAAAACTCTATCCCGTTGAAATCTTTATTCAAGCTTAAAGTTGTCTAGAAATCTAAAATAAAAGTTATTTCAAATGAAATTGTATTATGATTACAAATTGCTGTAAGATGTATTTAAGATGTTCTTCCCAACCGGAAACGAGTTCGCATAATTATTTTCCTTTACCCGATGCTAGTTTCTGCCATATTTCCACACCTAGAACCGTAAAATAAATAATATAAATTCCTACGAATCGGCCAGAGAATCGGCAGATATGTAAAATGTTGAAAGCGACAAACGGCGGCTGCAAATCAGTGAGCCAGGGGCACTCGTTGGCGTACTCGTGGTCGGGGTGCCATCGTTTCGATGCCCAGAAAGTTGGCAACAAATTCGCGCGCCGATTCTCAAGTGCCCTGCCACGCCCCCGACCCTTTGCAGCCCGAATGCGGGGCGAAGTGCTTGAATGCTGCTCGCACTCGAAAAAAACATTTGTTTTCTTTTTTTTTTGGCGCTGGTCGGCGCCCCATTGAAACTGTTCGTGCCATAAACTTTTGCAACGCGAGTTTTCCTACACATTTATTCTCCTTTAGTTTTTCCCATCTCAGTGAGAACGACTGTATGCTGGCGAGCTGGCCAATGCATTATAAAATATTCAATAATAATAATCTTCGCCTTGACCACGGCGCATATGCTGGGTGCCAAAATGAATTCTATTTGTCTGGCTTCCCCTTGAAATATTTTCTAAGGACACAAATGTTTGTTTTGGGATGAAGAAGATGTATGGGTTCTGTTCCAATTATAACAGCCATAGATCTACATTTTAACACATTATTTAATTAATTATATATATTGTTTGTAAAGTTAATAGGAAGCCATTAAAATATATGAAATAATTGAAATTTCTTGATTATTATACCTGCTACTTGTGATCCCTAAATATTTCAATTAATTTGTTTTAGCCCACTTTCTTGTATGAGTTTATAGTGCTACATATTATCACATTCTCGGTTTTGCTTTATATTTTTAAATGGGACTTCAAATAAGGAAAATCAGTTTATTTATTATTGTTTTTGGCATATAGATGTATAGAAATACGCTCAAACAAGGATAATAATAAATAAAATATATACATATAATATATAATATATTATACAAATTATTTACATATTTTATGAGCGTTGTGTGAATACTCTTTTTTTTCTCATTTTCTGTTCACCCTCTGTTTATTTCAGATCAAGAATTCCCATTTTCAGAATCACACATCGACTGAACTTTAAACATTAAATTAACAGAAAGAAACACGTCAAGTTCAATGGCTGTCTCCGAGAAAGTTTCGCAATAAAAATGAAAACGCATTCTTTTGGCTTTTGTTGTCTACATGAAATTGATTAATTTATTTTTATGTTCATATGTTTGTGTATTTGGATAACAGGCGGGACGGGGTTGGTTATCCATTTGCTTTTAGCGCCTTTGTCAGAGCACTTGAAATGCTTTTGTGTTATATATTTTATATCGGCCAGACAGCATCTAGCCGTAGATTTATGTATTCTCTATTTTGTATACAGTATACGGTGTTCCCTGTGCTCAGTGTTCTGTGTTCTGAGTTCTGTGGGGCGAGCGGACAGTTGGACATTCCATTAAATGGATTGCCCTTGCTCATCGTATTTCATTTTTCTCAGTTTACATTCAATTTGCTTTCGACATTCAACATTCGGGCGCAATGCTGTTTGAGCCAAAACATTTGGTTTCACTTTGCGCATAATTAACTTTTGCAGTTGCCATCTTTACAAACACTCGCTCCGCATTCGCATTCGTATTCGTATTCGTATTCGTATTCGGTTCGTTTATTTATGTATATTTCCAATGGTTATGAATTCACAAAATTTGTTCTCTCAATTTGGCAATTTTTGGGGGGGATTATCGTGAATGCCGGGGATAATTGTGCATAAATTTCGTGCATAATATGTGTTTACGCAATTTGAATTATACAATTTGTTAGAAAAATTACGCATTTAGCGTTACATTGTCGGGGTCGGCAGAATCAAGTTTTAATCAAATAATACTTTGATTATGTTAATATTTGAAGAATTTGTTTGAATAATATTACATTTTAGCTGCACAACAAATATTTGGTTTATGTTCGTAACCCTTAAATGAAAATAAGCCAGTAATTTGTAAGCTCCTGCCAAGAGGATCAGATTATCAAAGGTCCTTAAAAAGAATGCCCATTAAGAGTTCATTTCAGGCGAAAGATACTTTGTTTTGAGCAAGGAACGTTTCATTTTTTTTTTAATGCATTTAAAAATACTTGATTTTAAATAATAGAATAATAGACACATTAAGGTCACTACTCAATATACTAGACAATTTGTTTTTAGTCTAAGCAAGGCTTAACAACAATTTTAGCAATTCCAAGCAGCTGTTTAACCACCAAAGAAATTTATCTTTGCTATAAATTAATCAAATAAAACAGCCACATAATTCTTTGTTTCCTTTTCTTTGTTAATTCAAAGTTAAGAAGCTCAAATCATTGCCAATAATTTGATATAACTTGATAATTATTTCATGACCTGATTGAAAGTTTTATTTTTCCTTGCCGCGTTCGCTGCGCCGCTGCGTACCACGTTGCGTATGAGTAATGAGCACAAGCATTTGATTTCGCGAGCTCTTGAAACGATGCCAAGCGTGCTCAGACAATGGACCATTCGGTTTGTTGGGGCGAGGAAAATCGGTTAAGCGGAAAAGCGGGGAGCGGAAGGCACAGCCAGACACAGACGCAGCGACGGCGAACGGGCAAAGCCATTGCCAAAATAGCAAAGTAATTGCAAATCGCCAAAACTCGTGTGCAGTCAGAGCGAAGGAATGTATGTACGTACAAAACGTATATAAATAATTCGGGACCTCCTGCCCGAGTTATATTTATAGTGTTAAATATGCGCAGATTGATATAGTTTCGCACTCTCTTTTCGGCCAGGGTCTTGCTGTTTGTCTGACGTATGGCGTTCACTTGCTGATTACGCATACGCACCGCTGTGCAGCCGTACATAATTAAAACGAGCAGGCCGTCGGCCCTCGCCTCCCTCATTTGTGGACGCGTGTGCGCCTAATTGTCAGCGGAGTGCACTTCCCCTCTTCAGGCGAGTTCTTCAGTTACTTAAATGTAATTGCACACAAGTGCAATTAAACAGCTTGACACACGCGGCGCAAATTTCCACGCTGGGAAAGGTCTCGGGTTGGAAAACTCCCAACGAGAGCTGTCAGGTCGAAAGGAGCACCAGCAGAGCTGTCTACTTGGCCATTAATTCCATTAGGGAATATGCATTTTCCCAGTCACAGTTTACTTCTCAAAGAGGTTTTCGTTCAAGGACGACGTGGAATTAACTTAAAAGATTCCCTTTTCGTAATTATCCCACCGAAATGTATTTAAAATTAAAGTTCTTAAATTAGCTTATTGCATGCTTAAGAGAGCTTTAAGGTCATCAATTTGGAGTCGTCGAAGCATTCGTTTCTTATTTAATTCGGCCATAAAAGCTATTCCCCTTTAAGGCTGCTTGCTCTTCATTCAATGCGTCTCTCGTCTGTACACTTAAAAGTTTTATTTTCTTTTCACACTTGCAGCTACAATTATTTGATGGTTTTATCGCTTTGTTCTTTGGTTAGGCATCACTGGCATCGACCGCCACCTCCTTGGCCATTTCTGCAGTTTGTCTTCATTCATCTCCGGCCAGTATCGCCTCCTAGTCGTAAATTTTAAATGCTTTTGTGGGTCATTGCTGCCGAGATGGAAAACGGAGCGAAAAGCGCAAGAACAAGACGAAAGTTTGATCTGAACTTTTGCCAAGCGAGTCTTTTGAACTGCAGCCTCCTTCTTTTCCTCTGTTCCAAGAAAGACGAAGGGAAATTTATGCGCCCGCCTGCCTCGGTCAGCGAAATGGCGCCAAGGTTCAAAGCTCCGAACAAAGGTTGGGCCGAACTCGGGGGAGGTGGCCACTTAGTGGCCCACTCCTCTGGCCACATGATTCAGTTTGGGCCTGTAGCCCCCCCTTGTTGCAGTTTTTCCTGGCCTTCGCCAGGGCTGCCTGGTTGGGCATTCAATTTTATTGCAAATTGTTTGCAACAGTGTTTGAACTTTGGTGCCGAGCCCCGTATTTTTGTTTTTTTTTTTCGGCCATGCAAAACATGTCGCAACGTACAAGGCACCGCCGGAGCCATAAAAAAATGTTGCTGCACTGCAGCCTACCAATAGGGGAAGGGTGTGCGTACACGGACAAAGTGAAATGGGGAAAAGGCGGGAAAGTGTTTGCCCAACACGTATACGAAATGTGTAACATTGAAGTAACAACAGCGAGGGTTGAGAGGAAATTTCTACAAGGTGCTACAATTGCATTATAATAAAGGTAAATACATGTAACATTAAGAATATGGTTTTACTTTTTATAAATTGAAGTAATTGTGCATTGAACCTCTGAATAAATTTGTTAAAAAGTTGTAAGCTTGACCTCAAAATTGAACATATCTTAAGCCCTATCTTTGGGACAAATTACTAACATAATAATTAGGAAAATTTATAAAATAGAAGAATAAAAAAGACCTTAAAACTCCTCTAACAACTCTCAATATTATTATTAGTGTGTATTTGTCTTATGTTCTATTCTCGATTGATTTCGTTTTGTACCCACCTTTTATCACATTTAATCACCCTTATCTCTTTTGATCCTCTTAATTCCTCTTGCCACCTATTAAGCTTTAAATGAAATAATCACCCTGGAAAGCTGTCTCTTATTATTCACACTTGGAAATCGCCATTCAGCTTCATTATGCTGATTTCCTCAATGGATCCTCAATCGTATGTGCAGCTCATTCAAAATGCGAATTACTTCACAGCCCTCGAGGAGCGGACACAGACATGAAGTCACTTATTTCATGCATTTGCCAAAAACAATGCACACACTCGCACACTCGCTCGCAGCCACACACAACCGACCAGCCGTGGCAAATTTACAGACAATTCGCAGTGCTCCAAAGTGCAAAGCGGCGAAAATGTTCAGTTTGGATTTATTGTTATGCGAATCGCTCTTTCTGTATATATATATATATATATATATATGATACATATAACTATATGTTGACTATATATATATACAGAGAGCCCCGCGAGTGTGTGTGTGAGTTGGCAATGCGGCGCAATGCATTACAATTAATTTGGCACACACGGCGTATGCTGAATATTATTTGGTTCAGCGTCGCTCTCGGCTCTGCAATCGAGTAAATCCGTGGGCAATTGGCAATTATACAAATTCTCTTCATAGACAATTGCCAGTGCCAATGCGAAATGGAACCGGAGCAGGGCCTGAGGAATATACAAAGACGTTTATGTACGAGTATGTGGGTGGGGAAACCATTACTGGCCATCCGGTGATTGATGATTCGACCTCCGATGATGTGACAAAGTGGCAGCTTTGTAAGTGATTCAACCCACTGGTGGAGAGGTGCTTCGAGGTCAGGTCAAAGGTCTGTTGAACTTTAAATGCCGCTGCGACATTTACATTTGAGCTTTAAATTCCACAAGCAGGAGATGGATGGATGCATATGAATTACTGTCAGCTTGCCACACACTGAGAGATGAGCTTGTAGAATTACAAAAAAAAAGGAATTGATGAATAGGGTATGTGCTCGGGGGAAGTACTAAGAAAATTGTAATACAATGAGTGTAAAACAGGGCAGAGGGAATAGGGAATACATTGGCCTGTAAGAATTGCATTTGTTTAAATATAAAATGGTACAATGTGGCTAGATATGAGCAACAAATAGCTAACGTTTTGTGTAATCCTGCATTAATAAAAGTTATAGTAAAACTAGTGGTATTTTTAACTCTAAACAAAGCTAGACTTAGCCACAAAATGTAATTACTCTGCCTCGTTGTGTGTGGCAGAGGTCGGGTAGAGAATTTTTGCTGACTTGCGAGTGCACTACTGGTATAAAGGCTAAGAGACCTCAAAGGAGTCTATAAACAAAGAAGAATCTTTTAAAATAATAGAAGAACAACCTCCATAATTATTGTACTCATGTAAATGCCACAACTATTAAACTTCTTGTATCTTTTCGAATGTAACCATTAAAAGGATTACAAATATTTCAATAATTAGCTATAATTTTCCTTCAAGCGGAACCCCTTTATAAACGGAACATTTAGTAAGTTTTACTAACATTCTCCGAGTGTACTCACCCATGTGTTTGTCACCTAAAAAGAGATGGCAACGGGATGGCACGATGGCTATGGTTATGGGAGCATGTGGAACCACCGGCAACCGCCGCCTCCAATGCCGATGATTGAGCTAATGGCACCACTGACAGGCACGAGCACATGGAAAAGCGATACGGGGGGTCAGATGGGAGATGGGCGGACCTGCAGGTGTCACAACAATAGGGCGCACGCTTTTCATGTATTCAACTCGTTCCGCACATTCCACCGGGGGGAATCCGGATCCCATCCAGAACTTCAAACGCTTGGCGGGCGCTTCGTTTATTTACACAAAATTAGTTTATGGCCGATAGAAGAAGGGGCAAACAGAAACCATTCGCAGGCACTTAAAAAGCGCTCCCCCGTTTATTATTTCAATAATTCCCAATGTTTTTCGGCGGCTCTCTTTGACGCACAACCGAGGATATTCCGATTCCGAATCCGTATCTGTATCTGGGCAACTGCACCGTTTGAATCGGAGGCGGCTACTAACCGAATCGAAATCTTCCCCATGCCAACTGCACGCCGTCCGATTTGTTTATCCATCTGCTGCTGCTGCTGCTGCGTGTGCGTGGTCTTGTAGGTGAATGTTATTAATTGCAATAAATGGTGCCGGCGTAGGCGTGATTTTATATCTTTGCCTACATCTGTTTTTTTTTTTTGGGTTCTGTTTTGGACTGCGTATAATTCCATTTTCGAATAATGCGCGCCACGTCGACTGATAGACGATAGTTTTTGGCAAGTTTTGCAACACTGTTGTTTTAAATTTCATTTTTAAGGGGAATTTGAAGAATTTGCAGATAAAAAATTAAGGCAGTTTCATAATAATCTACATGAATTTATAAAACACGATAAAAAAGATATTTAAAAATCATAAAATTGGTTATAACTGGATTTTAAGAAGCATTTTTAAAGAAAATAAAGGAAAGACTTATTTTCTAACTTAATTTTAATGAACAATATTTTCTGCTTAATATTATTTACAATTAACTAGCAGTAACTCTAGCTTTACCGAACTTATTCAGTTAAATATTTGACAAGGCGCCACATCCTCGATGTCTTCCCCATCCAGAGCCTTGATCTGGCACTGGCACAGGAACTGCAAGATCTTGCGCTCAGCATTCGAGCGCTCGAGCGGACTCAGGCCGTCCAGCAGCATCTGAGCCTTTGCCAGCAGGCTATTAGCCGGAGTTGCACTGAGCTGTTCCTTCTCCAGATCCAGCTGCTCCTGTTGGATCTGAGCTTGCAGCTCTCTCGACTGCTGCAGCACGGTCTCCATGTTCGCTATCACACTGGTCAGTAGCTTATCGGAGGTGGCGGGTGCAGGTAGGGAGTCATCCTGGACGGAGGACAGCTCTTCCCCGGCGTGATGGCTTCTATCCAGTGGGTGTTCGCTCATCGCTGGCGTGGTGGTGGTCACCTGCAGCTGTTGCGGTGGCTCTAATACCTGTGATTGCGTTGTCTCGGTCAGGATAAAGTCGTAGGGCGTAGTCTGCTCTGCATCGGAGATTATCTCGATTTCCTCGCTATCGTCATAGGCCAGCTCCAGCTCATCTTCTAGCTCGTCGTTATCCGTGCTGTAGGGATAGTCAGCGCCCCAGATTTGCTCACCATTCGAGATTCCCATAACAGTCGGCTGCTTTGCGGGATTGCAAATCGAGTTGGTGGACTTGGGCGGTCGACCGCGTCGCTTGATATTCTCCAGAATCAGGGGTACTCCCTTGCGAAAGTGTCGGCCCAGGAAGAGCAGTTCCTTGAAGTAACGCCATGTGATGGGCGTGGCCTGGTTGATCTGCTGGTTTCGATACTCCCGCGCGAAGCGATCCCGCAACTTCTTCCAGCGGTTGTAGCACAACTCCTCTGTGGAAGTAGAAGAGTTAGAAGGCTTACTAGATCGTTATTATCACCCTGACTTACCCGACACATTAAGACTCTCAGAAATCTTCCGCCACGCCTCGTTCTTGGCCGCCAGGTTCTTGGAGACCCTGATCTTGTGGCGGTCGTACAACACCGGATGCATCTTTACCAGCTCGATGAGCTGCTCGTTAAGCAGGTCATCCTGACAGTCCTCCTCCTCCTCCTCGCCCCTTCGACGCTTCTCCTGTTCGGCGTCTGCTTTGGGCCGTCGCCGCTGCTCCCGCGTCGCGAATCGCATTCCGTCCAGACTCTCGTTTTTGACCAGGCCTTGCTTGTAGTGATCCTTCAGGAAGAGCAGTCGCGGAAACATGTCCCAGTAGGTGGGCTCGTCGGGCCGCTCCTGGAAGCGTCGGAACTCCTTGCCAAATCGGTCGCGGATGCTCTTCCAGCGCGTAATGCATGCCCGTTCGGAGGCGCCCATCTTCACGGAGATCGCCTTCCAGGCCGCGTCCTTCAGCGCCGCATTCTTAACGCTCCGGGCGCTATCCTTATCGTACAGAATCCTGTGGCTCTCAATCAGCTTGACCAGTTCGTAGTCGTCCATTTGAGGCCAGGAGTATTAGTTAAACAATTTATTTGATTTGTTATTGTTTTTGTCAGCTGTAGAAACCAGTGTGACCGCAGAACTATATACGAATTAAACCGCCGGGCATTACCAAATATCTAATATATATTTTAATACCAAATAGGTGGGCAGCAAAGGAATTTAAATATTCATATATTGAATATATTTAATATAAATTTTATGTGAGGCCCAGGGCAGCACCGGCAAAGCAGCTATAATTACTTAATAACCATCATGACACTGGCGTTGCCAGACAGGAAAAATGGTGGGAAATCTAGACATTTTTATTTGGATGTGTAGAGAAGTTTCAATCCATTGTGTCTGCTGTTAACTTAACATACAGGTTTGTGTATCTGGTTGCTCTGAAAACATAAATTTGATGTTCTGCTATGTGTTGTTTTTTTTATAATAAGTTATACTTTTTCAAAAAAAAATGTCAACACATTTAAAAAAAATAAGAATATATGAAAAAACATTTTTTTTTTGTATACAAAACATTATAGATATATAAGAAATAATTATGTTTCAAGAAATAAGAAATAAAATAAATAACTTAAAAAAAAAATTGAATCGGGACATCTCCACATTTGAGTATTGCAAATAACAAACATTATTTGCAAATAAACACCCAATTTGCCCCGGCAAACAAATCATCATCAATACAACTTTTAACATGTATTTAATTCCGTTTTTCCCTTTTGTAAAGACCCTCCTTTGACAGACCCTCTATAGCAAATGCCAGCTCTTGTTTGTATAGTAATTAGCACAAAACTGCATTGTTTATTATGAATTAACCGGTTAATGATCTCGTCTGCAACAGATGTTCCTTCGACTGCGAATCTGTATTTCTTTTTAAATCAAAACAAGAATATTTTACAGATAATGAGGGCTTGGAAAGTATCTGTAGTTTCCAAGAATTTGTTATCATTTTCGAGATTAAACAATACACAGGCTAGGGGGGAATTTCCAGTAGGTAAATATATAAAATACATCAATTAATTAAAATTATAATTAATGATGAAGAAAACAATCAAAATATATTAGCATAGTTCTTATCAGTGACGTAAACTATATTTTTTTTTTGTATAAAAAACTTTTTACACGTTCGTGTCGGCCAGAGCGCAATGCTTTGCTACTGAAAATTCCCCGAAATATTATGGAGAGTAGCCGAGAGACATTTCTCGTGAGAGTCCAATCCCAGAACGTACTTAAAGCCGGTCCGCATCAAGTCGAGCTCATTGTGGATCGTCGCTAGCTGGCGATCGCTCGATAGGTCAGTTTTACGGAGTGTTTTAAAAAGCAATGTGAAATAATCCAGAATATTATTAAAACTACAAATTAAATTCGAATTGTTCAGTGTGTGGTAAAGATAATTAAAATTTTTGTTTCAGTTCGTGTGTGATTGCTCCAAAATGGAGAAGATCTATTTGTGTGCATTTTTCCTACAATTTGCCCTGCTTATCAATGCCACCGGGTGAGTTGCATTTTATTTAAGCACAAATTGATTTCTTATCAGTCAAAAATAAAAACGAAAACGAGGAAAGTCATAGGGCATTTAATGTAGGTAAATCATATTCTTTATATACCAAAAATATATTCAGAGCCACGTATTCAACGTTCTGTGTTTGATGAATTTGAATTTGGATTTAAGAAGTACCTAATGTATTTTAATATAAATATGAAATATTAATTTAAGTTAGAGAATGAAGATTCAACTCATTATCATATGGGTCAGCATAATTCCAAGAAAACGGGGGTTATCTTTATAATCTTTTACTTAATAACAGAGACTCGATTACTGAGAGTACCTTAGGAAGGGGTTTCTAACGATGTGCCATAAAAAATGTGATTTTGTAATTGGAAAACACTGGCGATTTGAATACTATTTAAGTTCGTCGTTAAATCTTTCGTTAGAATATGATGTATTAGCTAACAGAAATATGTATATGCATGAGAAAATCACCATTAGTTCTCACTTTTTTAATATCAGATATGTACATTCATAAGCAAAACATACATAAAAAACAATTGAAAAATAATTCATTTATTACAGCCTCTATTCGGTGGTTGGGCCTGGCACAATCCGCTCAAACTCAAAGTATAATGTCGCCGTTTCCGTCCACAAGGCAGATGGGCCGAGCCAGATAAAGGTGAGTCTCAACGGACCCTCCTTCAACGAGACGAAGGAACTCAAAGTCTCGCCCATGTCCACTGAGAATGTGGAGTTCGAAGTGCCGAAACTGGCCACTGGAGACTAC